>JAXGGA010011223.1:0-43323 GCA_038373865.1 Uloborus plumipes
ACTGACCGCTTCATTTTGAAATAGAAAAGACCAGCAAGAAAATGCCTGTAAAACTAAGTTAATTGGATTTTTAACTGCTTGTGTGATCTCTCTGATGCTACCTATTATAAAATGAAGAGCTTCGATTTCGCTTCAAATATACGCGTCATCTCTTCTTGGTCAAGCTTTAATAATCGGTAGCAGTATGCGGGCCATTTGCAGCAGCTGCAATGGCATGGCACGGTAAGCATCGTCGTGTGTTGTGAAGGAGCTTATTTGTAATCATGGCTTTGTGATTAATGTGAACATGTCACATTGGATTCCAAATTGTCCGATATGTTCCTGTTACAGATAGAAAAACTGTTTACATTTGGGTATCAAACTTAAGAGCTACAGGTACCGAACAGAAAATAAAAACGCCTGGGCCGACCTTAAATCGCAACAACGCTGAAAAATGTGCATGAGAAGCGTCGGTCAACATGAATATCCAGAAAGATTTAATTGCTATAAATAGCACTTTTCAAGTGTCTGAAAATATTTCATTTTTGAAATTTTGTGCTCTGCTTCACTTGGTGTAATTATTGTCCCCTTATTGATCTTTGTACTGCAGGTTAATGAAAACGCTTTGATTTTTGAAAGTTGCTTATGTCATACATTTAAAACATATGACTACCTATACTTAAGAAATGCATATATTTTCAAGTGTAAGGCTTTAACTATTGTTTTATAATTATTATTATTCTCTCTATGTTTCTTCAAAAATCATAGAGCAATTCATTTCTTTCTGAGTTATTTTTCCGGTATTTTTCAGTAATTTATCTTTAATATTGCATTGTATTTACTCTTTTTTATTGATTGTTACAAAAAGTATATACATAAAATAAATAAATAAAATAAAAATAAAAATAAATAAAACATTTCTTGAGTTTTAAACTCATTTTTACGTAAAGGGTCGACATGCATTCAGAATGTAAAACTTTCACTAGAACTTATTTCTTTCGTTCTTTCTTTCCTTCATTTATTTACTTTCTTGATGCTATTGTAATCATTAATTTGAATATTTAAGTGCATTTTCTTAATGTAACAACGTTGCTTTGCATCTTGATGATTCTTGTACAGTGAAATACAAAAAAAAATCGATACGCAAAATAAGAGCAGAAACTTGCGGAAATTATTAGCTTCTGAAAGAGTAACTTTATTGAATTTTCTCTAATATTATGCAATTTAACGGTAAATATATTAATACTAATCTTAATTACTCACATCTGGAAAAAATACTTTGTTACTAATAGTTAACAAAGAATTTATTTAAGAAAAATTTCATGAAGCTATAAGATACACACTATATCTTTTAACTGAAATATGATGCAATTTATAAAGATTACGTCGTACATCATTTCGTGAATAGTGGATTTTCCTGTCAAATGAAAGAAAAATTGATCGAAAAGTCCATGAATCATTGAAGATATACAAAATAGTGTTGTGAAATGTTCGAAACTTGGTATGTTTGAAAGGGTGAGGAAGAAAGAAGAAATTGAAAGTACTATATTGTTGGACAGACAAAGAGAATGATCTTATGTCCCCGAAGAAAGACGAACAGAAAATAAAAGAAAGATTTTAGTAGCATTATTGTGCAAGTTAAAAAAAAATAGTTGTTTTTATGTATAATGAAATTCTTAGAGATTAAAAAAAAAGTACGTGATTACAACTGTAGAAATTGCGAAAAATGTACTGATACTTTAAAGAAAAAGTATTGAAATTTAACAAACATTTCTTTTTCTATAAGTAGTATACAGCGTGTTCCGGTATAAACCGGCAAGACCTTTATTTGCGAAACCGGTTGTTCTAGGTGGATACATCCAGTTACAAAAATATTCAAAATAAGATGCAGAGTTCAGACAATAAAAGATGGAAGCAAAAAAACATTTTAGTGAAAAACACACCAAACTTATACACACTGAACTAACCGTACACATACCTAGCTAATCGTACTGTAACCAAAATAATGCTAAATAATTTGTGTCTGAGTTTTATTCCTTGTAAATATTGGGTGCCTAGACACATTTGTTTCCTCACTTAAATTCAGTTTTTACTTCAGTTGAATTAAATAATAACTAGAATACTAAGCTAACGTCCAGCGATTTGATATGAAATTTAAAGTTTCAGAAATAAATCTAAAATAACTTTTGAATATTAGATCCGCACAAAGCTATGGTAAATATTTAAAAATATATATTTATTAAGTTCGCTCACTAAGTTGATATTTTAAAGTTTATTAAACAATCCTTTTCTTGAAAGAAGCGAATTCTAAACCTGTATGGTGTGCAATACAGGCTTACATAGCGCGTTTTGTTTTGAATACGATAGTTGAAGTTTGACTAGGTTTAATTAATTAATTAATTACTTTGCTGTTGTAAATTTTCAAAGAACTATTGGAAAACTTTGGACTTCATGAAGCAGACCTGCATACAGTTAGAAGACACTTGGAGAGTGAATGATATGATTAATGATACCTTTGAAAAGAGAAGAGACCGCAGTGGATAATGTTTAGCTCGGAAAAATAGTCATGAAATAATCCTAATGCTGTTCATCCAATTCTTCTTGGAATAATTTCGTATAACGAACACTCATAATTGTTCCAGGCGGAAATTAATTGACATAAAAATGTATTTGTTGTCAAAAGAGATCGGAAGACCAAAAGTACCGAATAAAGAATGCCGTTCATTTTTGATCAAGTCAATGAAGTGGTTAAAGTAAACATGCTTTAATTATGTTATTAATTTGTTTTAATAAACATAATCATTCAGTTGAAATTCTATTTCAAATAGGGTGAGTTCTGGTAAGTGAGTCCACGGGGTAAGTGCGTTCACTGAGAATTATATGAACGCAGTCCTGAAATGACTTCTGACCCACATCGACAATGTTAGATAACTGTCTAATGATAATTTCTATAGGTAGAGATCAGCCCTGGTAAACGAAACACAATCAGGGACAACTTAAATGTCTTCAAAAAAAAAAAAAAAAAACCCTCTAAAGTAAGGATTGAGAGGGTTTCGTTGCAGTTTCTCTTGTAGTCATACCAAGCAACTAAAGTCAGCAAATGCAACTTGTTTCTTTTGAGTAATAGCTACTAATAATATACACGCGGTATTTTAATCAAATACTCTAACTAAAATTTGCTTATATGACGGTACGCACTTTCTCTTTCTTTGAAGTAAGGTGGGGGCAAGTGCGTACCATTATGATGGGGCAAATGCGTACCATTATGTGGGGCAAGTGCATACGTACCATTATGATGGGGCAAGGGCGTACCATTTCGTGGAAATCCGACTCTTGTAATTAAATTTTAATTTTGCTTATAACTCCTCTATAAGCCGATGGAAATAAAACTTAAAAAATATGGTCACTGTACAAGATTTTTCAACAGAGCAGCGGTCACCCTATACAATAGTTACATAGCCATACAATTTAGGAATAGTTGTATATAATAAACCTTATTTAGTGGTCGTATTTTTTTTAGGTTCAATTGTCTTAAAACAATAAGATCAATTCTTGTTTTAAGTGTTTCAACCGGCACTTCTTACTTTTTTAAATCACATTTTTGAAAAATTAAAACAATGAACTTTCAGTCACATAGTATTCTGTTTCAAGCCAAAAAAATGTAAAGAATTACCCTAAATTATTTTCAAAATTTTAAACATTTGAGCATTTGACTCAACTATATTTAACCTTTTTTGCTCCCTGTTTGCCTAAAATTATACCATCTTTCATAATTAATAAATAATAAAAACTATTCAATCGTAAGTTTTGTAATTACATATCTATATCTTTAGGTACGCAACTGAAAATAGTCGGTATCTCTTGCACTCATTAAGTCATTTCACGTGCTTGCTTTCCTCACTAATTCAATTGTATTTATAAGGATGTCAAATATGTTGCATGGCGAATCTAATTGCACGCAAGGAAATGTCAAGCTTAAGTGGTTTTCAGAGTCAAACTTCTGATTAATGAACAGATAAAATGTGACAGACAAGCAAAATTTTCAAAACAAGTCATTTTTCAATTTTAATACATAATAGACACAGACATTGGACTCAATAAAACTAAACTAAAACTAAAAAGAAATCCCGTTTTTTTTTTTTACATCTAGTTAATTCATCCAAAATTAATTGCATTCAAACAATATGTTTTGCTGTGAATTTCCAAAACACTAACAAGCGTAAGGAATGTTAGGGGAGCAACTTTTCGATTAGTTTTAATTTTAGGCAGCGCAATACATACACTGGCGGAAAAAAAAATCCCAACACCAAGAAAGACTTGTGTTAGATAAACGAAATTTGGTAGGCGTGTTTATACAACTGAAAGATGACATCGATTGAAATTTCGAGTTCCGCGCATTAGTGTGGCGCAGCTGGCGTCACTCAGAACATGCAAATAAGGCTTGTTTTAAAAGCGTGTTGTGAAGCTTGTGTGTATTATTTTTCCGTGAAAGTTGACGAATTGCGTTCATCTTAGATAGGAATGCCTTTAACCCTTCACTGCACGGTGTGCCAGATCTGGCACAAACCAAATAAACCCTCATATATTCCTATGATTTTTAAATGCAGTTAAACTGAGCTTTGTGCCCCTTCTGGAACATTGCTATAACAGTTTAGTGTGATTTTTATGTACTAGTTAGCTGCACTAGTCTAGGTATTACAGTTCTTGCTATTTTTAAAAAAAAAGGGTCTACATTTCCGTTAGAAGTGTGCTTAGTCATTATTTCCTTTGTTCCAAAAATGTTTAAATACACTTAGTGGAAAGTTTGTTTATACCACTTATGACACAAAAACATTGCAGATTATTACACTTATCGGTATACAAAGCATATGCTATGTGCTTTGTGCCATATATAGAACAAACAATTAAAACATCATTTTTGGTGCACATTTTTAAGATTAATTTTTTTCTTCATTTTTCCTGAACTCAGGGTTATTTAAAAGGTAACAAATGATTTTTTTCATGAAAATATAAAAAATCGTGCAGTGAAGGGTTAAGAAGACGAAGAAAGCCATTATCAACAGCTCACCGAGTTTAAACGAGGTCGTACAATTTGGCTACGAGAAGGTGGATTTTCATTTCGCGATATTGCAGAAAGACTTGGGTGGGAATGTTTCCACCATGCATGATTATTGGAAGCTATGGGCAAGGGCGGTCTAGGAAGTTTGGGCGCGGCAGATTGGGCGCCGGCTTTTTGGCGCGGAAGATTGGGCGCGAGGCTTTTTTGGCGCAAGAACATTGGGCGCCGGGAACATTGGGCGCCCAGTTTTTGGGCGCGAGGCCTTTTGGGCGCCGGGACTTTGGGGCGCGAGGCCTTTTGGGCGCCGGGACTTTTGGGCGCGAAGACTTTTGGGCGCGAAGACTTTTGGGCGCCGGGACTTTTGGGCGCGAGGCCTTTTGGGCGCCGGGACTTTTGGGCGCGAGGACTTTTGGGCGCCGGGACTTTTGGGCGCGAAGACTTTTGGGCGCCGGGGCTTTTGGGCGCGAGATTTTTTGAGCGCCGGGGTTTTTGAGGCGCAAGAGAATTGACGAAAAAGTGACTTTCATCTTTTTTCCCCCTGGCCCTTCAATTGTGTGTTCTCATATTGGCTAAAAGACAGACAAATAAGCATTTTTTTGGTTTGAAAATATTTATTATTTTTTAAAATACACAAGGTCAATAATGCTCTGACATGGTTCATACAGAAAATTTAAAAATTTTTAAAGAGTATTTCGTAAAGTTGAAAAATTTAAAATCTAGAACTTTTTTCAAGCACTATTCAAAGATAAAATGATCTTTGTCAAGGATCATTACGACTATTTGAAAGCGTAGATTTTTTACAACGATGAAATAACAAGTGGTGATTTGGCTCCAGTGCACATAAAATATCATTAGACAAAACCTTTTATAATACACTATGAAGCTTCAAAATTAAACTTTAATGAAAAGATCAGATTGACGACCACTTATTCGAAATAATAATAGTAATACATGAAAAAATTTAAAACCAATGTAGTAAAATCAGTAATTGACAAAACAATAATAATAATAATAAATAAAGTAAATTTAACATTTATTTTGAAAGTATACTGTCATTGTTCTACCAGGAAACACGATGAAATATTCTCCCAATGCTTGCTTGCTTTACACAAGCCACGATTTTGAATCTTTAATGAGAACAAAAATGTCTTATAAATTAATACTTGCGACTCCCACGTAATAGAAGAATAGAAATAACATGCGCTTCAAGAGTACCATTATTTGAACCAGCAGAGTTTCTCAAATAATGTCGCCTTATGGGTGCCACTTTTCAGTTTTGAAGGTGAAATTCTGTTTTTTTAAAAAAAGACAGATTTCGGTCTCGCAAATAAAATTGGTACAAAATTATTTTTTTTTTTTGAATCAGTTTGAAATTTTTTTTGAAATCAGTTTCGAAACTAATTGCTGTTTCGAAATATTTATTAACTTAATTGAGTTTTAAAAATAAATAAAAACATATTAAAAATAAAAAATTAAATAAGCAGATTTAAAATAAGGTAACACGTGTTAAAATAAGTTCCAACTTTCGAAATAATTGAAAAATTTGCAAAATGCAAAAGGATTGAATTTTAACCACTGCATGCAATTTTCGGTAAAGCATGAGCCCCATCTTAGCCAGTTTCCAAAATTTTTTTTTTCTTAAACGTGCAATGAATTGTAAAAATTCAGTTAGATGAAAGACTTAGATAAGTAATTTTTTTCAATACACTAAATTTGAAGCCGGTTTAGAAAAGAAGAAAAAAAAAGATTCCCATAATAACAGAATTTTTGTGGGTAAAAACCGGGTTTTCAGAGAATACGAATAAATTCAAAGAGACTGCACGAAAAATGGAGGTAATATATCTTTTATAAACGTTTTAAAAAACTTCTTGAAAAACAAATTGCGAAATTTTAGTACTAAAGATACATTTTAAAGTTGACCTTTGTATCTGTGTATGTGTCTGTGGCAGTTTAGCGCTTAAACGGATGGACCAATTTAAAAAACAATGTTCGAAATGTGTGTCTGTCGAGAATATGCTTATCTAGGTCACGTCTTCGGAAAACCTTAACTAACGAAGATATTAACTAAAAACTTTTAAATTGTTTTTTGTGATTTTTGAAGTGAAAACATACTTGAAAATGTAAAAGGATAGTTCCAAAAGAAAGAGAAAAACTTTCTGCTTTTGATGGAATTTTTTTTTTACTTCCATGTCATAAAAAACTTGAAATATAACGCTTTTTAGCAAATGTGGCTAAGAAGCTTTAAGTTAACAAGATTGGAAACCGATGTCATTGTTTGCCAGCAAGGAATGAAAATGATTTAAAATATTTATAGGTTGTCCGTTACAATTTGTTAACAATTAAAATACTTAATTGATTTTAGTATAAGGATCTTAAAATGAGTTCCAACTTTTTTTTTTTTTTTGCTTTTACGACTATAAAATTTTACTAGTAAAGATTAAATTTCCTTTTCCGTGTTTACCATGTCCTCTCGAAAAGAATTAAATATGTTTAAATTTAAATGGCTTTTTGGCCAGTGAAGTTCGTTTCAATATGAGGTCGGCAATCAGGGTGACACTGTGTCATTTTTTGGAGGAAGAGGTAAAAGGACCTCAAGCGGCACATGGGATGCGCGTCAGGATATTACTGCCACCTTTTGTGTTATAGACCTTCCCAGGATATTCTTCAAGATATTAAAACCTTTGGAGAGGTTTATAGTGTTATACGACCGTAGTAGCAGCGAGGAATCCATTAATGATGCCAGAAATTACCTAGTTATTCAGAAAAGTAGAGAAATTGACAATCTGCCTCCTTCACTAGATGCATCCCTTTAACATACAAAAAGAACTGTCTATCAGGTAGGCTACTGCTGACAACCCTGCCAGAGGCTTCTCAGGCACGCAGGGAACTCGTACGTATGATGTGGCTGCAAGAAAGGCTGCTATTATAAATTTCAATGTGAGAAGGCTGCTCTGCAGTGTACTGCTCTTTGAACGTGTGGCAATCTTTGTAACCAGTTATATTAAGCTTAAATAAAAGTAACTTTTGTTTTTGTTTTCTTTTTTGAGAAGGGGAGGGGTTGTAAGCTTAGTTTTTTTTTGATAAAAATCTCAAGAAAAAAATATATTATCAAAAAAAAAAAAGTTTTTTTTCTTTTGTTTCTTTTCAGTTTGTAAACTTCCCGCTGACCTCATGTGGCTCACTGGTAGTAGGCTAGAGACCCTAGTTCGATCTATGAGCAGTTATATGCAACACATTACGTATCTAGTAGTCAAAGATAGTACAGAGAACAAATGATGCAATGTTCTTTTTTTTTTTAAATTTCACAATAATTTCTTTAATATTTAAATAAATTTGCAGTCGAACTTCGGAAAAACGAACATAGATGGACCTTTAAAATTAATTCGTCTTAAGCGCATTTCATTTTATCCTAAAAACAATAAATAACGTTATGTGTAATTAAAATAGGACCGGGATCGGCAGTTCGTCTTAGACGTAATTCATTTTAACCGTGTTCGAATTGACGAGGTTCGACTGTATTGTAATTAAACTATAATATATATAATTACGAGGAGCGCACTCTTTATGCATGAAACAACAATAACTCAGTTATTGTTGTTTCATGCATAAGAGTTCATGCATAAGAGTTCATGCATAAGAGTTTATTAACAGTTGTCATTTAACATGATTTAAAAAAATTTGAAGGAACTCTAAATATATTCAGAGGAAGCTATGGATTTCAATATCCTCTCTCTTTTGGATATCAGTTCTCTGGTTGTGAACAGGAACCTCTCCCCTCCCTCAAAACGTTTACTCCTTCTCCCACCCTCTTCAAAATGTTAAATTCAATAAATGTTTACTTCACTACTTATACAATACAGGTTATTGAAGATATAAAGACATTTGCATATATGATGAAACAAGGAAATCAACTAAAAATGTCCAAATTTGGAGAATTTGTGAAATTTTGAGAAGCTGTATCTCAAAAATCATTATAGCTAGTAAGTCCATTTTGGTACCAACTTGTAGCAAATTTAATGTAGTTTAAATATGTATGATATGATATTTGTCAAAAACGTGCTCTTTCATGGTCAAAATGGGGAAAACTCGAAAAAAGTACAAAAATTTCGCTATTTGACGGCTGCCATTACTCCAATAGACGAAATCTCAGATGGCCGCGTATCCAAAATTAAATCTCTTGATGTGTATTACACGTGTGCCAAGTTTTATGTTTCTATCATTAAAGGCACAATTCGGTCACATATCTGCTGTACTAAATATTGTAATGAATAATATAACCTCACTGGTAATTCTAAGTATTTGAAATTAAAAAGCGAAAGTAAACTAAAAAGATTCAAGATCCGCGATATGAAAAAAATAAAAAAAAAAATAAATAAATAAATGAAAAAATAAATTATCAATTAAAAGTACCTCATTCGTCGAAAATGTAATTATTATTACCACTATTATTATTATTACTATATTATTATTTAATTATTATTATTATTTTATTATTAGAGTCGCAAATGCTTGTATTTCAAAATAGGAAAAATATTAGGCTGGAAATTGCAAATGTTGTTGTGAAAAAGCTAAAAGAGAGAATTTACACGGTTTTAGAGCAGAAAAACTGTGGGGAGGGTTTTCCACAGCATTTTTATCAATAATTTATTCAAATGGAAGCATATCTAAGAAATGGGAAATGTAGGAGTTCCCCGAACCTTACCCTTTACTAAACCGCTTTTTAAAACCGTTAATTTTAAACAGGGTCTGATTAACACACAGTCAAGTGGATCAGTGGATCTACGCACCATAATTTTAGGCGCACTAAAATAGGTGAATTTTCATTACCCCCCCCCGGCAGTTTGGCAGTTCCCTCTTGCGCCCAAAATCCCTGGCGCCCAATGCTCTGGTTGCCCAAAAGCCCTTGCGCCCAATGTTCCGGCCGCCCAAAATCCTTCGCGCCCAATGTTTCGGGCGCCCAAAAGTCCTTGCGTCCAAAAGTCCTCGCGCCCAATGTTCCGTGCGCCCAAAAGCCCTTGCGCCCAATGTTCCGTGCGCCCAAAAGTCCTCGCGCCCAATGTGCCCGGCGCCCAAAAGTCCTTGCGCCCAATGTTCCGTGCGCCCAAAAGTCCTTGCGCCCAATGTTCCGGGCGCCCAAAAGTCCTTGCGCCCAATGTTCCGGGCGCCCAAAAGTCCTCGCGCCCAATGTGTCCAGCGCCCAAAAGTCCTTGCGCCCAATGTTCCGGGCGCCCAAAAGTCCTTGCGCCCAATGTTCTTGCGCCCAATGTTCCTGCGCCCTAAAGACCTCGCGCCCAATCGCCGGCGCCAAATCTGCCGCGCCCAAACTTCCGGTTTCGCCTGGCGTTATAGTCTCTGGAGCAATTTCCTACGACAGCAGGGGCACTTTTGTGGTTATCCTAAACTCACTGACTGAAAATTTGTCGTCAGTCTGGTAATTTAACCAGTAGTACAGCCCTTTATGAGTAGCATTCAAGGGGGAGTTTTCCAACAGGATAACGCTCGCCCTCACATCGCTGCTGTAACGCAATGTGCTCTACAGAGGGCTGACATGTTACCATGACCTGCAAAATCACCAGGTCTGTCTCCAATTGATAACGTATGGGATATCATTGGACGGCACCTCGAGCATCATCCACAGTCAACAATGACGGTCCTAGTACTGACACAACAAGTGCAACAAGCATGGCACTCCATACCACAAAGTGACAATCGGCACCTGTATGACATAATGCAAGCACGCTTGCAGGCTTGCCTTCAAAATTCTAGAGGTTACACCCTCTATTAAATTAACATAATTTCATATTTGCACAGCATTTTCTTGAGCTTAAATTAGCCAGTGATCTTGTACATTTAATCGATTAAACATGTTAACTAGACAATTGCATTACCCAAATTTCATTACTCTACAGTAATTTTTTCTTGGTGTTGGGATTTTTTTTACCGCCAGTGTATAAAGAATTCGTTAGTTGACATTTATTAAAAACTACCATGTTGCTATGCATAGCTATATTTTTGTAATTTGACAACCCTTAAAAGTAGACTGTAGCCCAATAAGAACTGGCATAATCAGCTAAGACACAGAAGTAACGGATGGAGGTTATGATCACAGGTGCCTAATATGCTGCACACAAGTGACCGTAATAAACTGTAACATTGCAAATTTTAGTTTATTACTATGCATTTTATAGTTTTAAATGGGAACATCTGCTGCCAGTATTATACTGTAAAAACAACAGTTCCTTTTTTGCAGTGGATACTTGAGTTGGACAATATGAATATCGAATCCTTTTTAAACTGAAAATAAAAATGTCCTTTTATGACAAGACATATTCTTTTTTTTAAAAATGTTTTATTCCTGAAATGATATTTTTAGTTTAATTTGAATCCAAGGCAATTAATTGAGATCAACACATCTTCTGTAGAAGCAACAATAGTAAGATTGGTAAAAGTTGGCTTCCGCAGTTCTGAGCGAACATATTGTTTTGAATTAATTTAATCAAACACACGAATTCCAACCACGAAATGATAAGCTAATTTTAACCCGTCTGCCAGCTTGATAAAAGATGAGTGAAAATTAATTTAATCGAATAGGTCTGCCTGTCAGAAGCTGTCAGCTGGTGTCTGATGTAAAGTTAATTAGCAACCATACAAATCTTGAATCAATATGGGGAATAGTAGAATTTGGAAACAGTAAAACTTAATAACTAACACATAATAAAACAATGATGTGATCTCCCGATTTCAACAACACTGCAAATCCAAAGCTTTCTATCAGTTAAATATACTGTTGTTACTTTAAGTATTTTGAAAGAAACAATAGATATACTTGCGCAGAAAAAAAAACTCATGGACATTTTAATGGCAATATCAATTCTTTTAGGTGTCTTTAGAGCAATCGTTGATGTAATTTAAACTGATTAGGCAGCCAGAGTTCCAAGCTTTGTTAAATGTATACAATTCTATTTGTTGATTCACGAGGTTTCACTACAAATCGAATTGAAAGCTCTTTAATTAATGAAAACTCTTTGAAAATTTGCCATACACACACACACACACACAAACACAAAATGCATAGTGTATAAATACATAAAAACATCGCGTAAAAAAGCAATATGTTACTATTGGTGCATATATATAAACTTCACAAGAATAAATAAAAATGATTTTAAAAACTTATTAATACATCAATATACACTGAAGTGACAAAAGTCATGGGATAGCAATATGCAAATTTTCAGATGGCAGTAGCATCGCATAGAACAGGTATAAATGCGCAGTGCTTTTACAGAGCTTTTATTTCTGTTCAAGTTATTCATGTGAAGAGGTTTTAACGTGATGATGACCGCACGACGTGAATTAACAGACTTTGAACGCGGAATGTTAGTTGGAGCTAGACGCATGGGTCATGCCATTTCGGAAATCGTTAGAGAATTCAACATTCCCAGATCCACTGTGTCAAGAGTGTGCCGAGAGTATGAAATTTCAGGCATAACATCCCACCATGGACAGCGCAGTGGTCGACCGCCTGCACTTAAAGATCGAGACCGGCGACGTCTGCAAAGAGTCGTAAATTCTAACAGACAAGCAACACTGCGTCAAATCACCGTAGAAATCAATGTGGGACGTACAATGGACGTGTCTGCTAGAACTGTGCGGAGAAATTTGGATTTCTTGGGCTATTCGAGCAGAAGACCGACTCGAGTGCCTTTACTGACAGAACGACATCGCTTGCAGCGACTCTCGTGGGCACGTGAGCATATCGGTTGGTCCCTAGATGAATGGAAAACCGTGGCCTGGTCCGATGAGTCACGATTTCAGCTGGTAAGAGCCGATGGTAGGGTTCGAGTGTGGCGCAGACCCCACGAAGCCATGGACTCAAACTGTCAACAAGGCACTGTTCAAGCTGGTGGTGGCTCCGTAATGGTGTGGGCTGTTTTTTCATGGCATGGACTTGGTCCTCTAGTGCGACTGGACCGAACATTGACTGGAAATGCTTATGTGCAGCTACTTGGAGATCACTTGCAGCCATTCATGGACTTCATGTACCCAAACAACGATGGGATTTTTATGGATGACAATGCGCCATGTCACCGGGCCACAACTGTTCGCAATTGGTTTGAAGAAAATTCTGGACAATTCCAACGAATGATTTGGCCACCTAGATCGCCCGACATGAATCCCATTGAGCATTTATGGGACACCATCGAGAGGTCTGTTCGTGCCCAAAATCCTGCCCCATCAACGCTTTCACAATTATGGACGTCTATCGAGACAGCATGGCTCAATATTCCTGCAGAAGACTTCCAACGACTTGTTGAGTCCATGCCACGTCGAGTTGTTGCACTTCGCCGGGCAAAAGGAGGGCCGACACGATATTAAGAGGTATCCCATGACTTTTGTCACTTCAGTGTAAAGTAAAATGATTTTTGAAGAACATTGTCTTAAAAAATGATGATTGTTAAATCATTAGAGTGATATGATCAAAGTACTCTAATCTAATTAGTCGTTCATTTAAGGGAATTGAGAACACGATAGTTTCATTTCGATTCAAAGTAATTCTTTAAAACTATTGATTACAATAAATGAAAAATCATCAAATAAGCTTTGTGATGAACTATTTTTGAAGTTAAAAATCAACGTAAATAACGCACAAATAACTTAGAAAGTACAGCATACTTGTACATACATGTACTTTCTACCTTATTTGTGCTTTATTTACGTGGATTTTTAACTTCAAATATTGATTACAATATATATTATAATAGTGCAAGCAGCTGTGTCTTATAGGATGTGCCTTAAGCTGCGTCTAATTTAATCTGGAAGCTAAGGAAGCAAGCAGTATTGAAAATATAAGTCATTTAATGACAAAAGTTGAACTTTTAGACATTAACATTTTTTTTAAATTTTATTTCCATTTTTTCATAAGTATGTCTTTTTCATTTTTAAAACTAATTTTTCGTGTTCGCTTTCATACATCGGTCATGAGAAACAAAAGAGGGTAATCCCTAAAGTAGGGTCTTCAAAGCTGTTGGTCGCTGCATTGGTTTCCAATTCTTTTTCCAAAAGTAGTTAATTTAGCTTTTACGCGTACCATAACAATTGGGATTTTGTCTGTTCATTTTTTTCCTAGGCATTTTGTTTCCTGTTGATCATGTTTTCTTTTCTTCGTTTGCTTTTATCTCAAGTCTTCTTTTTCTTTTAGCTGAGGACGTCAGCTCGTGAGCATCTTGCCGTCTCTTATTAGGTCTTTTTCTTGTATATGATGATAGTCCAAATTTATTAAAATTTTTTGTCATAGTAGGATCCCTCTCTGGAATGTCTCAGAAAACTATACCATCTTCATAGCATCCCAAAAACATTGGCCAAGATGTGAGTAAGCCCTAAAATTCAAATGACACCACTAAAATGACTTGCTGTTTATCACAACAGGTTGAAACTGATTGCCTTGTTAACGCAACAAAGGTAATTATTTTATTTTACAGATTTAATTTTCACTTTTTTGTTCCTAAATTGCAAATAACATTTTTGAAAGAAGGTAGTGTTCAAGAAAACGATCGAAGCTAAAGAAAAGGTATCACATCTCTTCTTTAACCCATTAATGCTTTATTTTTTTCCCAAAGATATTTTGTATATTAGTTACAAACAGTGTTTAATGGACAGGAAAAATAATAAAAAAATATTATGTAAAAAATATTTTTTTTACTAAGGAAAGAAAAATCGTCTCTTTTAAAAGTTACGATAGACCCCAGAGGGTACATACTTTTTTTACTAATTTTTTTTTCTGCTTACGATATAATATTTAAAAAGACATTTTATAAGAAGACATAAAAAATGCAATTAACATAAACTGGGAATCTGGGAATAACTTTGGAAACTTAGCTTTTTTCTTGAGATTGTGAACAAAATCATTTTAGATAAAGATCATATTAAAACGGCTACAGAACACACTTTATAACGGTTATGTTCTGCAATCTGTTAATAACGAATTGATACAATACCAAGGTACTAATTGAACACTATTATTTAGTTGAAATGTTCATTTTGGGGAAATTCAGACCTTTGTTTGGACAGTCCCTAAAAAGTGACAATAGGCATTAATGGGTTAATATTGTCTTGAAATAAAAATTAAAACAGTAATTTTCAATGGGGCAAAAATTTAAAGAGAATGTTTTCGGAAGGAAGCTTATTAGTGCAATAAATAAATTGAAAACCGTAACGTATAATTAAGTTTTCGCCTTAAGCTGTAAAAAAATCGGCGGGAAGTTTTTGCTTTTCTTTTAATCAATCTACCTCATTTATTATTCAGAGACGGGGGAAAAAATTTTACCCTTAAGGTACAAAAGTGTAACTAATTTAGAATTTCACTTTCGAATAATCTTATTGGCAAAGATCCGAATATTTTTCTTTAACGTTCCATTATTAAAAAAAGGTGCATTTTCAGAATTCTTTTCTTTTTCAGTTTGTTTATAATAAGTTCTAGAATTCGTTTAAATTCGAACACAACTTGAATACGAATTGAAAGCAAAATAGGAAAATTTAATGAGAGAAAATGTCAGAACTAGTTACTTATAATTAATTGTTTGTTTTTAACTGCAAATATAATCGCTAATGAAAATTGCAAAGTCTAACGCACTTTCGTTTCAAAAAAAAAAAAAAAAATTTTTTTGTTTAATTTTTATGAAAGTATACTATGCTTCCACTAACGTATTTTAATTTTAAAACAATTCATTTTGTATACGTTGCATTTGAGCAAGGACTGTAGATGCATTTTAGCGTTATGCTGTTTTTTTTTTTTTTTTGAATTCTAACGGAATAATTAAAATGCTATTCATATTTGTTGCTTCGTTTAAACTTGGTTTCATGCTATTGAACAAGAAAATGCTGAATGGTATTGGACATAAAAAGCATTTTTTTTTTTTGAAATGTAGTACATTCTGTAAAAAAAGAAAGACATTCTTAAATTCGGCTACTTGTATTAAGCACTTTAGTGTATAAAAGTAAGTAACTGAAACTAGGCTAGCCTAAAATTTGGTACGTGAGTTAGCGATGCCCAGAAATTGAACATGTCCTTAAATTGTTTTCTACGAGTTTTATTAATGTTTTGTTTCTCGCTTACTTGTTTCAAAACACAAGACATAATTAATGTGCTAATGGCAAACGCATCATTTTAAACAGTAACGAAAAAGCAACTTCAAAAATCAAATTGTTTAATTTTGAATTATAATTATTAGTATAGCCAGCAATTAAAGTGCATCATTACATAAAGTCGTTTACAATAGTTTTGCACAAATCCCTGAAGATGATAAAATGAAGTTCGTGAAAGAAAAGGAAAAAGAAATAAAATTGAGACGAATATTTGCTTTGTCTTTGGCTTCATAAATAATCAGAAGTTCTTGTTAGTTTTGACTTTTTAGGATTAAAGAGATATTATGGAAATTGCTATCTACAAATGAGTTTAAATGCGTTCCTGAAAACTGCACTCATGATTAATGCATGGAATTTAAAATTTGTTAAGACAGTTTAAAAGCGCTCTTAAGGTTTAGAATTTATCTTAGGGAATTCATAACAATCAATACAATCTATCTTTTTGGAGTAATTTTAAAGCATCTTTTTCTGATATAATGCAAAGCTTTGTTCCTAATATATTATAATATAAATTAATTACGTCAGTCTGACTTTTTGGAACAAAAGTTTGTCGCAAAGGATGTATTAAACAAACGTAGGTGTTGAAAGTTTATTACAAATATGTCATAAAAATGAGATCATGATTAAAATCTTGAAATTGATAGGCATTTTAGCATATTTGGAACATTATCCTTAACGAATATTTTTTAATGACGTTTAATGTATTGCATTAGTTGAAACATTGACTCAATTCATGAGTCAGTAGTGTAAAATTTCCTTAAGTATGATTAGAGTTATCTTTTATTTTATCTCAGGATCATAAAAATATATTATGAAGGTAATTAAATATAAATTTAATATGCTAAAATTGTTACAATTTCAGTTGTGTTAAAAAACATCGTTCCCCGAATAAAGAGCTGTGTAATTACGAAAGTAAAGCAAACGTGTTTTGAACAAAGCAGCTAGCTGTAAGACAGAAAATGAAAAAAAAAATTTTTACTTAAAATAGTTCAGGAATGTCATTGTTTCAAACAATTAAAGATGGGAACAACGCTTAAGTAGTGCGTTTCATCTAGTAAATGATTGCTTCTAAATAAAATGGTTTTACTTGTATGAATTACTAGAGCAAATGCAATACGATACGATAGATTGTTAGTAGTATTATACACATTATATAGTAACAATAATAATAATAATAATAATAATACTGCTTATTAATGTTCTTATATTTATTATTATTATTATTGTAATCATCTGTGGTGTAGTAAGTTAAAAAGTTAATTAATATGTAATAATCATCCATTCTATAATCTTCAATAATTTACCTCCTAACATATTTTAAAACATAATTAAAAACTGAAATTCCCAATTAATTCTGCTGAAAGAAAAAAAGATAAATATTCTGCTGAAAAGGAAAAGAAAATAGCTTCAAGCATTGCTCCAATTCTTAAAGAAACACAACCTCATCTGGAAAGCAGTGAGCAAATGACATTAAATTTGGAAAATGATTACATTAGGCCGCGTGATCGTTAGTGTTTTAAAAAACCACAAAACATTATAATAAGACTAGATGAAAAAAACAAATTATAAAGTTAAATTCTCGAACAGTAAAAATTGCTCACTTACATTCCGCAATTAAACACGACATAAAAAACAACTGTACATTGCATTGGAGTGAAATACTCTGGCTCGGCGTTCAGAAAATGCAAGAATACATCATAAAAAAAACAAACTCACCATATGGGTGTACACTCAGGTTTATTCATTGGTTATTAACAACCTTTCTGGCTCTTTACAATCTCCTTCATCTTTGTACCAACAATATCTTTAAGTCGTTGATGCTGTCCATCACACCTCGGATGATTGGGTACCAGAATTGGTGCTCAAAATTTTAATATCCAGAGACACACAAAACTGGCCCCATATCCGTTCACAAAATCGACTGGTCCTCACAATCTCTACCAAAATCTTTAAAAGAATCAGAAGAAGCGTCTTGCAATCTGTGGTGCAGCTCCTTATATCTCCTGTTGTGTGTCGTTTGGCTTCACTTTACTTCTTTCCTTCACCTCCCTTGCCAGATCCCCCTATGTCTTCTTTTTAGCTGCTTTTTCTCTCCTTAATTGATTTCATCCAGGCTCATCACAGCCCTTCCCTGCAACCGTGACCTTTTTCTTCCCGTCGTGGGAGGAGTCCGAATTCCCCTGTGCTCGTAAATTGGGGGTGCGTCAGATACATCCTGTCTTCGTTCTCCTTTGCCAAAAACTGCTGCTTCTCTTTGCGCGGCCGGACGATTCCATTTAGTTTTCTTCGTCAAATCGGGGAAGGGAGAGGCGCTGGACTTAGCGAATTTTCGTAGAGTGTTCAGTGAAGTTTCATGAAGTCATGTACCCACCACATTCTTCCGGTGGTACGAGAAGAAAAAAAAAAAGGAAAAAAAAAAAAAGAAAACTAACCAGTCCATGCGGTGTGGAGACTAGCACACTACTATCATTAGAACCAATTCTGCAACATAGTAAACTTTTAAATTTCAATGAATAAATATATAGTGAAAAACAAAATTAATTTTCTTTTTATATGTGAGAAACAAAATTTTGACTATATGACAAACAAAATTTTCTCTTTTAACATGTGACACAAAAATTTTTGTATGTGACCCCCAAAAAATTTTTTTTTTTTTTTTTTTTTTTTTCAAAACACAACATTAACAACACAGATATTAAACATCAAACCAAAATTGAAACCGCCACAAGGTGAGTATCCCCCCATTCCCACAAATGTTCAACTGCAAGTTAGTAAAATCTCACCAACAGCCTGTACAAAATGGGACGGGAAAAATTTCTCTTTAACATGTAAGAGATACCTCATCTGCTCTTATTAAGACCTGAAGTCTCACAAAACACTTCAGACATATTGGTAAACACACCATCCGTGACAGCATAGTTAACAAACATGACTTAAAATGTGGTGTCAAATTTGACCTAAAAACTAACTCTACTATGGCAATATTCAGCCATACATTAAAAACATGTAATCAAAACTTAAACATGACATTTCATTTTCATTTTTGTTTAGCAGTAAACCATTATGCACACAGCTTCAACATACTTGTCCATCATAGAAATGTATATGGTTCCATTGAACCGGTTTTCTAACTGTTACATTTTCTACCAAGTGAAGAATTTACAACAAAGGAAAAAATAAAAAATACAAAAAAAAAACAATTACTTATTAACTTAGAGATTTCTACTCCTTTTTTTTCTTTTTTTTTTTTGAACTTGAGGAAATAAGTGGTAACCACCCCAAACACGTAATGGCAAGTGTATAAACAACAAAGTACTTCCGCCTACCTTAAGCATACCCAAATCTTTTACCGCCCATCTACAACAAATTATGAAACTGAACAAAAATTAATTAGCTACAACAACACCCTTGGAGTAATTATAATGAAAACAAATGTACAATGACACATTGACATACCAACGCAATTGTCAAATTATTGATCCCCAAAGAAAATCAACCATGGATAATGTTTACGCCAGCATAAACACAGAGTTTCCAAGTGGATGAACAATAAAACAAAGTGTATAGTACACCAATCAAAAATCAACAGATATGCCATAATTAAAATCAATGACCACACCATAACCTCTGCTGAATACTAACCCTGCTGAACAGAAATTACCCCAAAAATGCAGTAAACACACATTCTCTCAGACAACTAATGACTAACATCAAATCACCATGATCAATTCATAGGCAAAGATTTGATTCTGTATTATGAATAACTATACCCCGAGCATTGTATATAAAAAAAAATAGAACATAGCTGAATTAAATAAACACAAATAAACCATCCCCATGTTTGTAAACATTATCAACATAGAGGAAAAAAAAACCACCACAATTGCCCAGGACGCAATTGTAAACAAGCCCCTTTCTTATCTCAGAGAGAAAGAGCAGTATCATACTGCATATCAGTACAAAACATACAACAATAACAACACAATACTAAAAATCACTGGCACAGACATGTCCCCAAGAACAAAAATTTTTCCCGAGGGACCTACACTAGCTTATGAATGGGAACGTAAATAGTATTTAGGTACAGTAGGAGGTTGCACTTCCTGTGGACTAATTAAATTGTGTTTCCTAGGAGGGGCTACTCTTAGCCGGTCAACATGCACAATAAAAGACCTAGCATGTGGATTATCGAGAAGTTGAATCTTGTAGTTTAAATCATTTAATTTTTGAATAACACTATACGGGCCTGTAAATGTTGACTTAAAACCATACTTTGCTCTCAAGTAAACAATATCTCCTTCCTTAACATTTCTAACACTTGAACGCTGAAATTGTTTGTTGTTTTGTGAAGCTCGCTTGTCTTTAAGGTTACTATAGGCTGTTTCATTAGTTATTTTCAAATCAGTTAACACCTCATTAAGATAATGAGCTTTATCTAATTGTATAGGTTGAATATTTTCATTATACGTATCAAACACCAAAGACAGATTTCTGCCAAAATGAAGCATGTTGGGTGTGAACCCAGTTGTACTATGAATTGTCCCATTATACATAGACTGATGAATCAGGATAGCATTTTGAAATGACACACCTTTCTCAGTTAAACTAATAATTGCTGCCTTGGCTGCTGAGTTTATACGTTCACTTTGCCCGTTACATTTTGGGTTAAATGGAGACGTGTGAGAGGGTACTATACCTAGCGCTTTGTTTACCTTGTCAAAAACCTCAGAGATAAATTGTTTACCCCTGTCTGTGAGCACTAAGGCCATCCTACCAAATGTAGCAATATAATTAATAAAGTGTTTGGCCACTGTTTCCGCCGTAATATTGGTCAACGGATAGAACATAGCATGTTTAGAATAATGATCTAAAATTGTCAATACATTTCCATAGTGCTTTATAGGGCCCAGAATATCTAAACTTACAATATCATTAACTTTGTCTGGAATAGGAACATCCCCAAATCTACTTGGTTTGTTATTATAAGGTTTGTTTTTAATACACTCTTCACATGACAACACATAATTTTGCACACTGCCAAACATACCTTTCCAAAAATAGGATCTAGACACAATCTCAAAAGTTTTGTGAATCCCCGTGTGAGAAACATGAGCAATTTTTAGTACTTTAGCTTTTAATGACTCGGGAACCACTATACAACCACTGTCTTTAGTTTTGTTATTTTTATACATTAATAACCCAGAAAGAGGTGATACAAAAAAATTCTGAACTTTATTTGCATTAATTAAAGAGCCAGACTTTAGCATGGAGATAATTTCCTGAACATTGGTATCTGCTTTTTGCTCATGTAATAGTGTATCCTTAGAAATTTCCATTGGTGTACCCGATTGCTCAAGTGCATTAACCAAATCATGTTCTCCTAACTCAGTAAATGGGATAATGGGACCTTCCGCAGTATCCTTAATAGCAGATTGCTTAAAATCAGGATCAGGGGCCCTTGAACCATAGTCCGCAAGAATATTTTCTTCCCCTGGTAAATATTCTATTTCATATTCAAATTCACTAATGGCCATTAACCAACGTGTTTCTATAGCTGCCGGAGATGTAGTTTTCTTATAATGTTTCAAAGGTTTACTATCGCTCAAAATTCTAACTTTTCTGTGAAAAATGTAGTCCTTAAATGCCATCATACCCTTGTAAATAGCATACAATTCAAGTTTTATAGGCGGGTAATTTTTCTCAGCTTTATTTAACCCTTTACTGTAATATGAAACTGGGTGATACCCATCCTCATACTCTTGTAACAGAACCGCACAAATACCAGAGTAACTTGCATCAGTTTGCAAAAAGAAATCCTTATTCCAATCAGGTAATTTGACAAAGGGTTGTGAAAAGAAAATTTGTTGTAATTTTTCAAAGGCAAATTGATGTTTGGCATTCCAATTAAATTTTGAATTCTTTCTCGTTAAGTCAGTGAGACAATCTGTTAATTTAGCATACTCAGGAATAAGAGATCTATAAAATCCACACAATCCTAAGAATTTCCTGACTTGTTTAACAGTAGTAGGGGGTTGGAATGCAGTAATCTTAGAAATATTGGATGATATGGGCTTAATGGAATTATGAGATATATTAAATCCCAAGTAATCTATCACATCTTTAAAGAAAACACATTTGGATGGAGACAGGGTAATGTTGTGAGCAATTAATACATCTAACAATGCCGTAACTCTCTCAAGAACCTGATCAAATGAATTTCCACAGACAATGTAGTCATCCATATAGCAAAAAATACCAGTAATGTTTTTACATTGTAACTCCTGACACAGGGAATCGGAGAGTTCCTGAAATGTGGAAGCACTTGTCTTTAGCCCAAAAACCATCCTCTTTGATCTGAATGAGCCAAATGGGGTAACAAAAGTAGTGTAATCTTGCAAGTGTTCAGGGAGGGCAATTTGCCAAAAAGCATTCTTCAGATCTAACACACAATAATATTTATAAGCTGAAATGCTGTTGATTAGTGTGGAAATCCGGGGGAGTGGGTATGCTGAATTTTGTATTGCAGAGTTCAATAATCTGAGATCCAGTGCCATTCTATATTTAGGTTTTGCCGAGGGATCCGAGGGGTCCATTTTTTTTTTTACTAGTAGAAGTGGAGCACTCCAATGCGAATTTGCACGCTCGATAATTTGAGCTTCTAATAACTCATTAATTTGATCTCTTAGTTCTTGTTGAAGTGCCTGAGGGACAGGAAAAGGAAGGGTTTTCAGAGGACTTGAATTTTTAAGAGTAATCTGTGGAACCACCCTGTCGCAATGGCCAAGGGTTTTAACTGACTTTGAAAAAGCTTGAAATTTATTCATTAATAGGTCAAGGAAAATTTGTTTTTGTTCAGGTTCCAAATGATCAAGTTGAAAATCAGATGGAGACAATTCGGCTTTTCTAAGAGCAATAATTTCATCCGAAGCAGTAATAACATTACAAATTTCCTCGTTAACTCCCTTATTCCCTGCTTTATCATAATTATGCACTAATTCAATATCAGTATCAATTTTCCCCATTATTCGGTTCTTGTTAATGTGAATAGTCTTATTGCTTAAATTTGTGACATAAGTAGAAAACTGATTATTTTGTATGTTATGCAGAGAGTGGTGTAACTCAATGTTATATTCATGAACAGTAGGTGTAAAAGAAACTAAATTATCAGAAATGTTACCTTTGCTATTTAGCAGAATTTGGACTGATTCCCCAGGTGGTACAATAACTTTTCGCGCTAAGACCACTTCATTACTTTCCTTCGACAAGCTATTTACTTCATTTTGGCTGGAAAAATTTAAAGGCAAGTAAAAATTCTCAAATTTTACAATATTCTTTTTAGAATCCAAAATGACATTATACTTTTTTAAGAAATCGAATCCCAAAATACCATCATAATGGTCATTTTTAAAATCAGCAATATAGAATACATGTCTGTGAAAGACTTTATGAATTTTAAATGACATTTCTACACATGCCGAGAACGACAATTGTGAATTAACTGTGCGAATTTGTACTGTTCTTGATAAATACCTCACCTTTGAATGTTCTTTAATCATTTCAAAAACATGTTTAGTAATCAATGACACCGAAGACCCTGAATCGAGCAAAAATTCACATGACACCCTATTAAACAACACAGGAATAATTGGCAAAGGCCCAGAATTTAATACATTTACCAATTTGTTTGAGGGCCATTTTGTATCAAATTGTATAGTACTCATCCCAGCATTTTCACTCACGTTTCCCTTGTTTTCCCCTATTCCAAAACATTTATTCTCATCTTTATTCCATTTTTCATTTTTAATATCACTATTACTTATGCAATGCTTATTTCTATTACTATAACTAATATTGCCAGTATGTATTTCTGGTGGTGACCCATCATTTCCCAAAGAGACAGAACTGTCACCTAAAATCTGCCTCTGTTGGAGTTTAAATTTTCGGGTTGAAAAGATCCTCTGCCTCTAAATGTTCTATTTGTATTCGCAGGATTTGATTGAAATTGTTGATCCTGAGTTGTACCGTGTTCATTTCTAAAAAAACCCTGAGGCACCGATTGCTCTCTATTTTGTGCCAAATATATCCTACAGGTTGACATAAAGTGGTTATTTCGACCACAAAAAGTACAAAAAGGCAAATTGCCCCTAAAATGTTGCCTATTCTCCTGGTTAAAACTTTGCGGACGATTAGGTCTTACGTTCTGGTGTACCATCTTTTGGTCACCGTTAGGGAGCATAGCCTTAAAAAGGTCACATTCTTTCAGTGCATGGGGTTGTTTACAAAGCCCACATGCAGTCGCTTGTGCTTTTACAATTAAAGACAGGTTTTCTACCTGTTTTCTTAATTCGTGCACCTCATCCTTCTGGGGAGGTTGATACACCGCAGCACAAGTCATAACATTAGCTTGACAAAGAGCCTGTTGCAGAGTTGCAACATGTTGGGTCTTTTGAACCAATGCTTCAAAATTATCAGTTGGCTCGCCTATAACCTTTTCTTTTAAACTAATGGGTAGCGCAGCCAAAAATTGAATTGATTTAATCTGCGACAAGGCCTTGCTATCAGTGATGAAGGGGTACACTTTATGTGCCATGACCTCCAATCTGTACGCCAAATTTTGAATAGTTTCACCGTCAAGCAATTTAATAGATTGAAAAGCCAACAAATTACTCGCTGCACTTTCCTGACATTTGAAATAATTTCTCAATTTGTCACATGCCTCAGCAAAAGTCTTAATGTTAGCGCACGAGGGTGAGCTCGCATAGTACTTCTGAGCTATACCTCCTAATTTACTTTTTAAAAAGCAAAGGGTGACTTCATCACTCCACCCATTAAGTTTACTTAATTCTGTTACCTGACTAATAAACCATTCTACATTGTCTAGTTCCCCAGTAAAATTTTGTATGGTAAATTGGAATGATTTTGAAGAACTTTGTTTTCTTATTTCATTATCTTCATTGTTTACCATTGTAGAAATAGACAATGAGAGGTCATTTAATTCCTTCTCCCTCGATTGTTTATTCTGTTTACGAGGAGCCATTTTAACATAAATAAAATCACAAAAATAAATCCCAATAGGCTGAATAATGAAATTATACCAAAATGCAGTTAAAAACAAAAACCCCCATTTTAATTCAGGTGCAAAAATTTATTTATCATTTGCAAAAAATTATCATATAGTATTACAAAAATATATTTCAACATTATTTAAATATACCATTTTATAATTATGTTGCACCATGAATTAAAATGTTGCATTTCTGAACGCTTGGTCCGATGCACCAACTGTGGTGTAGTAAGTTAAAAAGTTAATTAATATGTAATAATCATCCATTCTATAATCTTCAATAATTTACCTCCTAACATATTTTAAAACATAATTAAAAACTGAAATTCCCAATTAATTCTGCTGAAAGAAAAAAAGATAAATATTCTGCTGAAAAGGAAAAGAAAATAGCTTCAAGCATTGCTCCAATTCTTAAAGAAACACAACCTCATCTGGAAAGCAGTGAGCAAATGACATTAAATTTGGAAAATGATTACATTAGGCCGCGTGATCGTTAGTGTTTTAAAAAACCACAAAACATTATAATAAGACTAGATGAAAAAAAACAAATTATAAAGTTAAATTCTCGAACAGTAAAAATTGCTCACTTACATTCCGCAATTAAACACGACATAAAAAACAACTGTACATTGCATTGGAGTGAAATACTCTGGCTCGGCGTTCAGAAAATGCAAGAATACATCATAAAAAAAACAAACTCACCATATGGGTGTACACTCAGGTTTATTCATTGGTTATTAACAACATTTCTGGCTCTTTACAATCTCCTTCATCTTTGTACCAACAATATCTTTAAGTCGTTGATGCTGTCCATCACACCTCGGATGATTGGGTACCAGAATTGGTGCTCAAAATTTTAATATCCAGAGACACACAAAACTGGCCCCATATCCGTTCACAAAATTGACTGGTCCTCACAATCTCTACCAAAATCTTTAAAAGAATCAGAAGAAGCGTCTTGCAATCTGTGGTGCAGCTCCTTATATCTCCTGTTGTGTGTCGTTTGGCTTCACTTTACTTCTTTCCTTCACCTCCCTTGCCAGATCCCCCTATGTCTTCTTTTTAGCTGCTTTTTCTCTCCTTAATTGATTTCATCCAGGCTCATCACAGCCCTTCCCTGCAACCGTGACCTTTTTCTTCCCGTCGTGGGAGGAGTCCGAATTCCCCTGTGCTCGTAAATTGGGGGTGCGTCAGATACATCCTGTCTTCGTTCTCCTTTGCCAAAAACTGCTGCTTCTCTTTGCGCGGCCGGACGATTCCATTTAGTTTTCTTCGTCAAATCGGGGAAGGGAGAGGCGCTGGACTTAGCGAATTTTCGTAGAGTGTTCAGTGAAGTTTCATGAAGTCATGTACCCACCACATCATCATTAACTTTTTAAAAAGTATTTTTCCCCTAAAGGAAATAGTTATCAGTGAAGACATTTTCGTTGATTGCTTAGTAAAAAGGAAGCAGTGTTAGCTCTTTTATTAAAAAGAAAATGCATATGGTATGATTTCTTAAAACACATTTTAGCAACTGGAATACTTCTGAAACAGTTATTAAAAAATATATTAATTGATTTTCCGTAAAATATTTTACACGTTTCATAATACCTTTAAAAGTGTTGTTGGACAATTGCAAAACTGGTATAGAAGAGCTAGACTCTGAAGCAAATCTTACTACTAAAGTAACTACAATGTATTGTGTGATTTTCATGCAGCAGTAAAAAGAGGCGTTTGATACGAAATAGAGTTAAATAAATGATACAGGTAAATTTATTTAGTTTCAGATAAATTTTTACCTGTCATTATAGATTTTTTTTTTTGAAATATCAAACTGTTAACTTAGACATTTTATGCAAGGGAAGTACATGAAAAAAGAACGCTTAAATGAAAAATTACAAGTTGGAACGACGTAATAAATAATGAATGACACTCGCTTTATTTACAGTTCCCATTTAATATTCTTGAAAATTTGCATGCAATTACCTTAAAATCTGTCGACGAAACGTGTTCACATCATGATGTTTGGAAATAAAACAGCCCAACAAAGTTCACATATTTTCCATCACTTTTCAATTTAAAATCTTGGCAAAGACACAACTTCTGCCCAGGAAGTGATACCCTGGTTTTAGTCTGTCTGGCAGACAGTTACAAACGATGTCGGATATTTAATTTTATCGAATTCGTCCTCTCATCAGCTGCTGTCAACTGACAAGGCGTTGCGAATTGTCTGACGTAAAGTTAATTATCGAGAATACGATTCTCGACATAGCACGGAGAATGATGGGGGGGGGGGGGGGGGGGGGTGTTCAGCTTTGATCTATTTTGGAACGCGAAATAATGTGATACATTTTAATGATATTTATTCAGTTATGTTTCTGATTGTCACTTCTGACATATGTGTACCGTTGCCATTTGAACAGAAGGGTTGGTTAGGGTAAGTGGGCCCCCTTTTTAGAACAGTTCGTTTTTAAAGCCTTATACAAAAGTTTTAAAGCAAAACAGCTTAAATTTGTTGACTTATTTTATCTTGGACATTATTAATAAACACAAGTTCAGCATTATTTCCTAAAAATATGCTTTAAATATTTTTAACTATCGTATTCTTTAAAAAATGACGTGGGGGACCCACTTACCCCCTAGGAAGGGGTAAGTGGGCCACCCCCCAGTTATTTATATTAAAGTGAGCATATCTAAAAAAGGGGTTTGCGGGTCCTACCTGATAAAGTATGTAAAATTTTAGTAGGAAATATTTTTTTGTAAATGTATCCATTAACGAGATATCTACTTACATTTAAATGTGTATGACAGAAAATTATAAAGCGGAATACAAAACAATTGTGTCTGTGAAATTCATTAAAAGCCGTTAGGCATATTTTTTGCTTTTACATATAAATTACTGTTGAATAAACATAATAGAGCCGAGGAAGATCAGTTTTGGTAAAATAGGAAAGAAAATATAGGTTGAAAAAAAAAACGGAAACACTCAATAGCAGCGTCTATTTGAAGTTTTCTGGGGGAGAAACATAATTTTATTATCAGTTATAATTCTAACGTCCCCTACATCAAACCAATAAAAAGGCGTAGCTTTTGTATTCTTCCTATCAAATTTTGCAGTATTTTTTTCATATGTTTCACGTTTTAAAATTAGACCTTCATAATACTTTATGGTTTTCTTTGATGCAAGTTTCACAAATACATAGTTACCAGCTTTTGCAGTTGTTGTAGCTGAACCGTCAATTTCTTCTAGTTCTCCATAATTGTGTTTCATTTCATCATAGAAATTGCTTCATAAAAAGTGTTTTTCATTTTGAAATCATCATTATTATAAGGGGGTCCACTTACACCATAGTGAGGGGCCCACTTTAATAGAGAAAAACCTAGGGGTAAGTGGGACCCCTCCCCTAAAACTCTTATTGATAATACTTTGCATAAAAATTCTTATTGCGATGTGCACTTTAGGTTAAACTCTACAAGAAAACTTGATGAACATAGAAAAAATAATAAAAACTAACATTGAAACACTTCTTTGAAAATAGTTGCTTGAACTCGCAAAAAAAAAAATTGACATTTTTTTGACATAAATTATATGATTCAAAAAAAAGTTCCATGAAACCCAAATATATGCAAAAGCAAACACTGTGATGCAATTTTACATGATCAGTACAAAAAGGTAAAAAACCATATGCGCCTTTTAGTTTAAGGTGGGGTGGCCCACTTACCCCAGTGACCCACTTACCCGAACCAACCTATATAGCATTTCATCATAACATGTTTATGAGAATAAGTTAATTTATCACAGAAGAATTTTTATCCGAGTGTTTGTGCAATGACAATTGGGTGTATATGTATACTGTAGAGTGTTTAAATGCATTAAATTTCGTTGGTATTTGTGTGTTTTAGAGTTTATAAATTACAAGTCGTGCAAATTATAGAAAATAAATTAATCATGTGACTATTAAATGCTTCATTCATTATCTTCCATTCGTAGGACTACAAATATATTCAGTTTTCGTACATGACCATTGCTTTGCAACACACTTTGCAATGACGTGAGAATATTAGTTTGATCTTGGAAGTTTTGATACAATAAGGTTATTTTAACCTAATATACTAATTATCTAAAATTGTGTACTATGTAATATCCCTTACGTTGGCTTTTGCAAACCTGGGGGGAGGGAGGATTACAGTATGTCTCCTCAGTCAACACTGAAGATAGAAAAAGTGCTTTTAAATATTTTATTTTTGAATTGAATAATACGATTTATCGTTATCTGCTTATATATATATAAGTTTAGAACGTCAAAACAAACAAAAAATAACAAACATAATTGCAGAAAAAATATTTAAAGAAGTCTAAACTAATTGTTCAACGCCTTTTAAAATAGTTTCTTAGTTTGAATTTTTATTATCTGCTAAAGAATTTACATTGAAAGTTTCAAAAGTATAACTTTCCACCGATATAACTAACGAGCCTTCCAACTCTTACTGATAACTCCAAATAGAGATCCCTCAAATCAAGGAAGAACGTCTGTATCATTTTGAATTCTTTGCTTGGAACATATTCTCTTTAACTGTTCGCGATTCAAAAACTGAGTTAAATTTAATATTATAAAGAAAATTTATAATTTTCTTTTCTTTTAAAAAACAACATTTATGTTTTAAGCTAAAATTGAAGGTTCCAATACAAGGTTAATAAGTGGATTATCCTTTTGTTTCCAATAGTCAGCTCAAACTTTTGCATTTGAATACAGTACCACATTATCAAAGCAGTACATGTTAGACAAAATTAGCCCCAAAAGCGTCAGGTTTTTATTGCATAATGTAATGCATATTTAAAGCTTGACATAGATTCTTTTGGTGTTATTTTATTTTCATACGCATATTATTCGTTATAGAACTATCAATAAAAACTACATTAAAAAAAGCATACATAGGTATATCTGAACAAGAAAATAACCACTTCATGAAAAATATTAAAACTATTCTATCATCCTGATTGACTTGAACAATTAAAACTTAATAGCTTATTTCAATCTTTGGGAAACAAATTTACATTTTTTATTTGTTTATAGCTTCTTAATGAGTTAACGTAAGTGCATGAAATAAGAAAATATGTTTATATTAATGTATTTATATTTCAATTAGGTTTATCTATGACAAATATTATTAATTTATATATACATAATATTTTTCAAAATATTATATATCTAAATCATACATTATCAATTGCAGTTTTTATCAATGTTCTAAACCCACTCAGAATGATTTGTGGTAAAGTTTGTATTTTAGTTAAAAAAAAAACCCTGGGTCTCTATTTCAGATGAACAGTTGTGTATTTTCATCAACATAAAATTAATCCAAATATAAACAAATTGATTAATACAAACAAGTTTTGCAGTTATTTTGAATGTTGCAATAGCATACGCTCTAGTAGTTTCTAAGGAGCTAGTAACATGATGTAAGTCTAATCTCTTGTACTTACATAATTACAAACACTATATTGCATGCAACATTAGAGATATTAGGATGTCTTGGTTCTGAGATTAGTGTTCTGATGTATTGAAGATTGCAATGTCAGAGATAGAGTAATAATTACACAGTGATTATAATTGGTTGGAACGCGGGGAATCGCTTAGGTACATCTGGAGAGTGAAGTGTATTCAATGTACACATCAATTCTCCTCCGATCATTTAACATCTAATGTCTCGGTGGTTACATATATTAACGAGGTAAATGTGACAAGAATCGCACTCAATTACGTACGTACGAGGTTTTCCTTTATAGTGTAAGTTTATGTGTTTACGAAATAATGGTTCTTTTTACAATTTTTACAAGAAATTAGCAGTATAAACCATCAGGGGGAAGACCACCTACACCGGACCACTGCTTACGCTGGGCCTGAATCAGAAGAAATATCATAGATGTATCAGATAAAAGCAGCTGTTTTTTCATCCTAAAGCTCATACTTCTTCGCATTGGAAAAAAGGTTCCATGTAAACCCGAAATACGTGTATGCAGCAATCTGTATGATTTTTGCCTTAAAACGTTTGATCATCCTAATTTACTTTTCAAAAACAAAGGTATTCATTCAAATATATCAGTACATTTTGTCAATGTCGTATAATTCTGTCAAACTATTGACAACCAACTTGGCTGCAGCCAACATGGCCAAATTTAATTTCTAATGCATTTCGCACCGTAGAAGCCCAAGTGGGTATCTATATGGTGGAGAAGTTGGGTATCGAATTTCTCAAGTGATTCACGGATAGTATGATGAGAAAGAATGTATGCTCAATAGAGAAAGAAAGCACAGTAGAAAATGCAAATAGCGAGATACCGATCCACTACCGATCCAAACAAATAAACGAACAAACTTTTTTCCACTGTTAGTATCATTTTCTACCTCATGGAGAATTCATAAAACATTTAAAGAAGTAATTAAACGTTTCTTAGGTCTTTAAGTAAAAGGAAGGAGATACTAAAGCAAACTTTCTTTAAAGTAGCTGGAAATTCCCCTTATATTTTTGAATCAAAAACTCATTTGCAGCTAAGTCTGTCTACCTACAGAATATTTCCATTTAATATACAATAATAAATTCATTTCATAGTAATATTTTAATGCGATCAAAATCAATCTCTAATATTAAAGTTGTTATTTGTTTCTTAACTAAAACAATACTTTTTGTCGATTTCGTTCTGCAGACTACTTTGCATAATGCATTTCCTACAGATAATTCCTCAAATTTCACATTCCCATTCTCATCCTAAAAGTACATCATCGAAGTTCGAAGCGAAACTCTGCTCGCATCGATTTATTATTCTTCGGAAACTAGCGCAGCTTTATGTATGTAACAACAGTAAATAATGAAATTTGTTACTTTACGATCATAAGATGGTATGGATTCGTAAAAAATGAACGTGATTCTTTCACAAAATATGTAATTCAGTTCTCCTCAATGAAAGAACGAGAGCGGGTTTTTCTTCCTTTGAGCTTTCCGATCACGTTCACTTAGGAAGGATGTTGAAGAAAAGTAAGGCTTACGTAGATAAACACAGGCGCAGTTTTTTTTTCTTTGTGTTGGCATCATGATGCAGCGTATCAATAAAAGTTTATTGCTAGGGATAAAGGAGTGATGGTAAATATTATGAATATTTTGGAATGGAGAGTTACTTTGGCTGGGCAATAGGGTTTATTGGGGAAGACGTTCATTGCAAAAAATGAACTGTTGCTTTAACATTATAATAATGTCGACCGAGGATCTAATTTAAAAATGTAAAATGCGAAGTACAGGGTGGCCAAGAAGTCACTTTACATTTTGAAAATTAAATAACTTTTTTTTCTATTAATATATGTCTTTTTCTCTTTTCAGAATTAAAAAATAGAATCCCTGGAAATTGTTTCCATGGATAAGTTCACAACAGAACAACGAGTGAAGATAATTGAATTTTACCAGGGACATCATTTCAAGTTTTTCCAGGGGGAGGGGGGGGGGCAAAGGGTGGAAACGCAATGCAATTTCATCGGAAATCAGCAAAAACCACGCCCACTTATATGTAAATACATTGATTTCTCAAAGTCAGGGGAGGGGCAATTCACCCCCCTCCTGCCCCCCCCCTAAATGACGGGCCTGAATTTTACTTTGAAAATGGACGGTCAATTGTTGCAACGCAAAGATCGTATATGCGCCATTTTAACGTTCGACATCCCCTAGTAGCCCTGCAATAAGGAACTTGTTGTTGTCACTAATGTGGGATGTCGAGCATTAAAATGGCGCATATACGATCTTTACGTTGCAACAATTGACCGTCCATTTTCAAAGTAAAATTCAATTATCTTCACTCGTTGTTCTGTTGTAAACTTATCCACAGGGTTGGCAAGGTTTTGGACAGAACGGTAAAAACTACGGTTTAAACCATGGTTTAAACCGTCCTGTCCAAAACCCATGTGTCCAAAACTGTCCTAAACTGTCCAAAACTACATTTTTAGTACAATTTTATGTTTTGAACAAATATCAAAAGCACAAAATTATACTTGAAGTTAAGACTTAATTCATTTAATATAAACATTTAAATATGTACATAAAATTATATAAGATTTTCAGCTGATACTAATCTAGCTACTTAGAAGTTACTATTCTTCATTAAAAAATGAATTAGTTCTCATAAGTTTATATTATTTTATTTTTAATGCTAGCTAAACTTCTTTTAAATATAGATGCAAATGAGGGTGTTCAAAAGGTACAATAATCGACTTAAATGCAAAAAATCAGTTTTGCAACTAATTAAAAAGATACACAACATTTGAGAATGTTACAGCGACATTTACTGAATATTTAATTATTTCACAAAGTATTAGGAATAAATTTAAAAGTAGTACAAATTATCTGCTTCAAGAGTGTTTTTTGACAGTACTACCAATTCCTATTTTATGAAATTTTTATGCAGTGGAGTTATGAGTAAATTGTTCATTTTTTTAACGTATAATTAAAATTACTAATATAATTAAATATTGTCAAATTTTAATTAATTACAACTAATTAACACTAAGAAACTAAGATGTATGCATTATCAATATTACAGCTAATAGAAATTAGTCAGCTTAAAACCCTTTTGCCATGCTTTAGACAGTTTAAGACACTTTTGGACAGTTTTCGACAGTTTTGGACAGTAAAACCCACCTGTCCTGTCCAAAACCAGTTTTGGACGTCCAAAACCCCAACCCTGCTTATCCATGCCAAAAATTTCCAGGGATTATATTTTTTAATTCTGAAAAGAGAAAAATAAATATATTAGTAGAAAAAAAGTTATTTAATTTTCAAAATGTAAAGTGACTTCTAGGCCACCCTGCACTGTAAATGCAAACTGTAAAACTAACAATTTACTTTATTGCCATAAAATTTAGCTATATTACACTGTAAAAGCAACCGTAAAATTCTGACAGCTTAGGTTTCAGTTTAAAACTGTAAAATGTATGGCAAACTGTAAGGTTAGCAATTTTGCAGTTTATTGCTGTAAAATTAGAAATTTTTCCGTTCATTATCGTAAAATAAGCTACATTATACTGTAATAGCAACATTCGTTTTTTTACAGTGTCGTAGTTTTTATTTTATATAAAACAGCACATTAGTTTTATTTTCAAGAAACTAAGTTTTCAACAACATATGGACTTTCGTGATTGGCACAAACATAATTTTTGCTAAGCTGCAAAGTATAAGCTGTTGTTTTTACAGTATAATATTGGCAGCAGAGGTTCCAGTTTAAAACTGTAAAAGCACAGTAAGAAACTGTAAAACTAGCTGTTTTGCTGTTTATTACTGCAACTAGTAATTTTACAGTTTAATACTGTAAAATTAGCAATATTACTGTAAAATTAGCTGTTGTATGCTTTAAAAACAACAATACAATACTGGCAGCAGAGGTTCCAGTTTAAAACTGCAAAATGCAATAAACTGTGAAACTAGCAATTTTAGTTTTCTACTATAAACTAGCAATTTTACAGTTTACTGCAGTAAAATTAGCAATTTCATAGTTTAGTGCTGTAAAGTGTTAGTTACGGTAAAATTAGCTGTATTATACTGACAGAGCATCTGTTTTTTACAGTGTGGGATTCCGAAATGCGAATTGCGCTTATGGTGTGATGTCGTACTCGGTGTAAGGAGCTAACCGCTGCATACAATGTATTTTATTTAATCACATTTTTTTGACGTCTCGAGGTATGTTTCTGTCTGTTTTACAAATAGGATTATTTCCTTCTTTAGAGGGTATCAGAAAGGCTACGGCATCTTACCCCAAACACAAATTCGTCGTTTTCCATAAAAGCATTGGAAATGTTTCGGGTTTATTGACTGTAAAAATGTTTTTTTAATACTTGTGGGTGAAATGTCATCTTCCACAATACGGTGCCTTTCCCCAATCTACCCCACTTCTGCTTTCCTAAAAAGGAGGCTTGTGAAAAGTAATTTTTTAAGATGTGTAAAAATAAAAACATAAATAAAATTATTAAAAAAAAGTATACAAAAGTATACAAAAGTAAAGTAACAGAAACAAAACAGTTTTTAGCCATAGTGGACTGATCAGAAGGCTTTCTTATAACTGTCAAAAAATCCTGTTATGTATAACTGCCAAACTGTTTTGTGTCAACTGTCAAAAAAATTCTTCTCCAATTTCACACGAAAATCTTATTTGCAAAAATATTTCCAACACACGCATCAAAACATTTCTGTGTAATATATTTTGCAATTATGTGCGTAAATGTATTGCTACTTACATTCTCCGCACAAAGTTAAACGTTTACTACTCAATGTAATGAACCTCCTGCTCGTTTCTTCGTAGAAAAATGTTAATACTTGTATAGCCCAAATAGATTCAGTGATTGATGCTCGTGAGGAATGCGATGATCATTTAAGGGACATAGGAATGTCACTATATTTTCTTAATATCCACTGCTTTAGCTTTTCAGTTCTGGTTTTCGTTTGACATGTGATAACATGATGACAATGATTTTTTTTTTTTTTTTTTTTTTTTGCACTTTAGTAGGTGAGACGCCTTAAGGCATTTATAAGAATATATTATAATCATAGCTAACCATTGAAAGCCTATAGCTCACTAATTAATACATCAAACATTGCAGATAGTTTTAGTTGTTTAAATATTGTGTTGGGTCAGACCCCCGATCTATTAGTTGTTTTTGGAAGGAAAGGTTCTCTTGACACAATCGGTGCATAAGAGGGAGACCGGAGAACTGGAATTGAAAGCTATTGCACTGGAAAAAATATATATACCAAACATCCGAGTTAAAACTGGTTGCATATTCATACAGATGGATACCCCCTTTCAAAAGAGGAAAACGCAAGAGCTCATGCTTTTCGGATTTGTCGGCATTTTATTTGTCCCTTGGCATAGTTAGCACATCATTTGATGGAAAAGAGTGGTATTACAACAATTAGTTTCCAGGGAAAAAGGTATAAAATATGTTGCAATATCGTCTAGCTCAAGGTCTACAATACAAGCTGTCAACTCGCTAAATACTGCTGATTCATAAATACATACGGCCTGCATTGGTATTTTAAGTATGTTCGCAAACTCAGGATAAAACAGTTATTCTGCAGTGGGTTCCTGCTTACTATGAAATATAAGCAAATGAAATGACTGATTTTGTTGCAAAAAGGAACTAGAATATTAAAAATTTGATTGGATCCGGTCATTTATTCTACTACAATACGACTAATAAAAGAGCGAATAAATGATGACTTTCGATCCAGGCAGGGAGAACAGATTAAACATAAGCACTGTATAGAATCCCTCATGGCTAAACCAGATGCCCCTAGAAAATATACTGTGGCTACATGGCCGCATACCTTTTCAAGATCAACATCTTTACTTCACCAAATTGTCTTCTACGCAATAGAGACTCTGCTACGGATGCTTTGTATCTTAGAGAATGTCTTACAGTCTCTGTAAATATTTGCGAAATATACTGGGAAGCCAGTGAAAAACTTTTAAAACTACAGTTTGATTAACCCTGTTTAAATTTTATATTGTTTTTACATATTTAGATTTTACTATTTTAGAGTTTGTATTATTACATTTTGAATTTTGAATTTCATATAATTACATTTTTGCCTATTGCACTTTATGCTTTTGCATGTCCTTTTTTCACATTTTACCGTTTTACATTTTACCATTGTACATTTTATCTTGTTACTGTTTACCTTTATGTAGTTCTCATTTTTACTCTTTGATTTATCTCTTTTCACGAGTCTGTGTTAAGTGTGTAATGCAGGCAAATTCGGGTCAATGAATTTTTTCAAGAGTTTCTGCTAGAAATAAAAATATATTATATTGGAAAAATACATTGAGGAAGCTCTGATTTTTTTAAAATCATCAACAGATGTACGAGCTATCACTTTTCAGATCTTAAAGAGCAAGACAATATCCCCCGCCCCCACCAGACACACATATATACCCAGAGGGCGAGATATAATTGCTAGCTTGATAATAATACTAACATAGTATGTTATAAAATCCAATTTCTGTAGAATAAAAATACAATGAAAGATACATAGTTACTATATATGAAAACATAATGCTAGAATTATTGCGAATTTCTACCAAAATTTTCACTGGTGTCTTAACGCTTTGATGTAGCGGTCTTCACACTCATTATTAGGTTTTCTAAATGAAGATCTTTATCTGCGATGCTTTTACTATGAGTTATGCTTATAATTTTTTGCAGCCACATTTTCTAAAAAAATACAAAAGAGTTTTAAAATAAACTTAAAAAAAAGAAGATAAAGTGGAACATAAATTGCCGTCATAAACATAAAAGATAAAAGACACAGCTGAATTCATTTGTTGAAACACGAAAAGGAAATTTGCCCAGCAAAGGAAGAAACAAAAATAATGAATTAAAAAACATATGTTTTAAAACATCTTCGTTAATTACAGAAGGAAATGAAGTTGGCTATTGAAATATTCACTTACAGTTCTTTTTATTTTAACATGTAAAGTCATTAATAATATGCGCAATATGAAGCGACTTCAGAAAAAAACTGTGCATTTGACTTTTGCTTTATTCCTAATAAAATATGCGAAATGTATAATTAATTTATCAAGAAGCATTTTCTTTTATATGCCGGTATCTTCATTGGAAATGAATTATAAATATTTGCTTTCATAATTAATTAAATAAGATTTATTGAATTTAATTATTTGAAAACAACCATTGAATACCTGAAGAGAGTAGTAGTTATCCAGTCTAAAATATTTTTCGAAAAAAGAGTTCAGTTATGACGTTTTAAAATCATTTTGGGAATTAAAAATAATGTTGTATTGTGTAAAGAAAAATGTTATTACGTTTTAATGAATTGTTCAAATTTTAGTTGTTGAGGTAAGTGTCTTATTTTAACTGGGTAATGTATAGTAAAAATGTAATGTATAAGTTATTTTTCGAAATTAAATCATTTTGGATTTTCAAGAACGGAATTTCTCTGTTTCCTCCTTTGTTTTGATTTTTCACATGCATAATGAAAGGACACGATTTAAAAACCATTAATCAGATGAAAAGTAGCTGCTTCATAACCGTATGATTTAGCAATGCAAGTGCCATAATATCCTCAAATGCAAATTATTATTTTGCTCTACTCTGTCGGAATAAGATTAAAATACTTTATGTCAAATAAAAAAAGTCGTAAAAACTTTAGAATATCCAAAATATAAAACGTGTAATTTTATGTTTGTTGCAATAATGCAACGTTTTAAAATTTCTTCCCGGTACAAAAATATGAAAATATTCCTATAAGAAGCAAAATATTGCAACTCCAGATGCTTTGTTATCTTCTAGACGTAATAATGTCGAACACCGGGCTCGTATGCTTTCGTTTGCATGTAGAGATGGAAAAAAACTGTTTTTTAATGCTGCGAATTTTCGTCTTGATTTTTCAGACAATGTATGCGCAATGAAAGGCAAGGTCTAAGGAAGCATTAAAAAGAAAGCGAAGTTGGAAAAGTTATAGAAGGAAAAAAAAGGGGACATATTCAGCTTATTCCACAAAAACCAAAGCTCGAATATGAAGTTTGGCACTGACCTTATAGGATTGATAAAAAATCTGCTGTTAATACTCAAGATTCAAAGGATTTCTACAAATTGTATATGAAAAATGTGATGTAGAGACAGAAGTAACAGGTTCCTGCGGAGGGTAAACTTCATTGTCTTGTTTTTAAATTTAAACGTTTTCAAAATTCAGAAAATGTAAATTTGATGAATATTTTTCCCCAAAAATTCCTGAAATGAGATAGTTTTCCGAACAGAGCAAACTGGGCACCAATTTTTTACTGGAGAGTTTCAAAAATATTTTAAAATTCACTTTCTCCAGAACGATATTTTTTCTCCCGAAAATAACACTGCAAGTGAAATCAAACTCATATTTTAAAATTCTGCATATAATTTTTAAACAGAAAATTAGTATTCTTCAAATTAAAATAAAGAAAAGAAAATGCATTAAAGTATAGTGCTCCATCGCAGCGATAACATGGTTTAAAAATTCTATCGAATAATGCAGGAGAAAAACAGTTACTTAGGCTGCCAATTGCCAACTTTATCCGGCTCCATTTCGGAAAGGCAGTTTTTTTTTGGGGGGGGGGGGGTCTTTTTGTGAGTTTGAAACATTTTTCTCAAAACTGGCTCAAAAATTTTGCCATAAATTTACACCTTTGAACGTTTTCAATTGACTTTAAATGCGACTCATTTTTCATCTTGTTTCAGTAATTCAGTAGTCGTTTTCCCCAATAGATACATTCAATGGTGATTTTTTTGAATTTTTTTTTTTTGTTCTTAAAGTGATGTGTTTCACTGCATGTTTTTTTTTTTTTTTCATATGCTAAATAACCTCTGTAAAGCAACAACTGCTTTATAAAGGTTTAAACGTTATTGATTAAGGTACCACATAAATTTACTAGTCTAGTAGCTATAGTTAGCTCTGGGTGTGCAGATGCCCTAAGAAACTTACAAAAATGTTTTTGAATTAAATCATCTCTCACAGAAACTCAGTCGTTTTTTTTTTTTTTTTTAGTTAAAAAGTGCCATTAAAGTTTTAAGAAATCTGATTCAAAACATTAATATTTGAATAAATTTTGACAATCAGACACAAGAAAAGGTCAAATGCTTGCAATATTCAAATTTATTATTTATTTACACCGACAGAGCAAGCAAACAGTACTTATTGTAATTACTAGTTCAAGAGGCGAGAAAAGGATCCCACCAAAAAATAAATTAATTTAAGGCATGAGAAATTACATTAATCGTAGTTTTATTTTTATGATAATGTATTTGACTTAGCTGCTTTATTCTGTTTTAGATACATATATTATTTATTTTTTTTCCTTTAAATTTTCAAACATTAAGGTATGGTTTTGAGCCTTGTCAAAGCACTCTTTCAAAACCGTATACGAAATCTTTAATTTTAACTCTGACACATAGAATTCGACTGTTATTGCCTTTCGTCGATAACCTCCAATGCTCTTCGGTATTACCGGACCGTGAAATTAAGCCTTAAAATAACTGCAAACCAATTCACGAAAGGAAATTCCCACTCCTTTCAAACAACGTATCTCCACCCGAAATGGAAATTTACACTGCTATGGCTTTTCTTCGAAGAGTTATCCACACCGGATGATTCTAAAATTTCACTTTTATTATTCAGGTTTTATTTTCAACTCGATGTTTTAAAGTGAAAAGAAAAATTGCAGTTGAAAAAAAAAGTTTAATTGACGATAAAAATATCGTTGAAAGCAAAATCAAGAACAAGAAAAGCTGAAAAAAAAATTCAACAGAAATGCAATTCAAATAGAAAAAAAGTATAACTAGGATAATGAGATGCTAAAATATGTATTATATGTGGCATGACTCCCCAAAAATATTTAATAGGCTTAGAGGGAAGCAAAAAATTAAAAAAATAATTGCTAAACACCTCTTTGAGTTTCATTCTTTGGTGTAAAAAGCAATTTTATTCAGTAAAAACTTTTTAAAGGCAAAGTTGTAGCCTAGAATTTTTTGATTTTATAACTTACTTTTACTTATTTACTAGCTGCCTGGCCTAGCTCTGCATGGGATCTACATTGAAAATATAAGTTTTGTCAAATGACGTGTGTGTAAACGCCCGAATTACATGGATGTCTATATTTTGCCCTCACGGAAACTGTACCAATCACGAAAAAAATTTAAATTCCCCCGCCATTAGAGAAGCCTAAAAGGAAAAGCAGGAATTTTATTAGTTTATATTCAAAAAAAAAGACAACGTCCAATCCTTATAAATAATTTCTTTCACGATTTCTACCAACTTAAAACATCTGTATCTGTTTTTCTTTATGAAGTTAGCGGTTTGGAGTTTTTAAAAGCCTTCGGTAGAAAATCTCATTGAAAGGTAATTTTCGCGATCTTTCCAATGAGACAAAAATAAAAAAAATCCGATAGTTATTTCGAGTAGAAAGAGCCATTTTTTAGAGTACTTAAAATAAAATTCGAACAGTTTTTTTTTTTTTAGCGTTTAAACCCCCCCCCCCACTACCCTTCATTGGTGGCCAAGTACCTCCCTGCCATTTAGATCAAAAATCCGACTTAAACTGTAGATTTGTATACGGAACATTCATACACACATAGTCTCTGTTGTATTTAGTTGGATTCATTCATTTTTTATCCGCTTTCCTTACATTTTTTTTTAAACAAAATTTTACCTTGGATTCTGAAAAGAAAAAGAAGTAGTAGTAAAATTACCCCCCCCCCCCATCGTATATCTCCAAAGAATAAAGGAATCAAGGGTTGGTGCAGTATATTTGAATATCTTATCTTACCCCCCTCCCCCCTCCCTCTGACTGGTAGTTTGTATGAAATAGACTATGATTCTGCGAGTGAGGCCAAATGTGTTTTCAATCTTTGTTAGTCTTTGTTCCCAATCGTTTTTCAGTTGCGCTCCAATGTGTTCTCAAATGTGGTCGAAATGTTTAATTTGTCAAATATAGTAAGTAAGACCATTGGAAACGTGTTAAAGTACACATTCAGGTAAAAGAAACAAGTGTTCTGAAATAAAATATTAAACTAAATGTTTTAGTGTAATATGAAACAAATGTAGGAAATTATTCTCAAAAGGGCATCGTTTATGTGTAACTGTGTTGTACTTTCCATGCGTACCTCTAAACCGAAAATTATAACGGCAAAATGTGTTTTTTTCCATTGAAAGAGATTCTGTTGTAAAATAAACAAGTAAAAAACTAATTAATCTGTCACCCTACGTTAATGAAAAAATAAAGGAGAAACAAAAAAAAAAGAAAGCTTTTTTCCACTTATCTCAGTCATTCATCACTTCAACGAGAAAAAACATGTTTATTCTTTAAACATAAAAAGTGCACTTACTCTTTACTTCTGCTCAATGATATTTTTGCATTAGGAAAAAAGAAACTTCTTAAATAAATACTTACTTCAAAAATAGATAAATGTATTTCAAAAAATATGATTAAAAATTTGTTGAAAAATATATTTTTTGTTAAGCAAAAACTTTTTTAAAAAGAAAATGCATTGAAAGAGCAAGTTAGATATCGATTGAGAGTTTTTCTCATAGGCAACTTTGTTTTTTCTTCTAACTTATTTTTTTTTAATACAAAAAAAAAAAAATTAGCAAATACATTCAAAATATAAAACAATTTCGTGGTTTGTTGACTTAAAATTAAAACAGGTCCAAAATGATTTTATTTCATGTGGAATTCTGCTAACGGTTGACTGGTTATGTATGTTTCTCGTAATAGAGCCAAATGTAAACTAAACCAGTAGGTTCTCTTGAAAAAAAAATCAATGCTTAAACATTTCAGTTTGCTTTTTTATATTTTAAACGCTCAAATTTTTACCTCAAAAGCATAATTTCTCGTTAGTTTTTTAAAATATTATCCTTAACGTTTAAGCAGATTTTGTGCACATATTATTATGTATGGCGCATTTTTATAGCCAATAGGCACTCGTTGTATTATTTTTCAGCGCATTAACCGTATTTAAAAAAAACTGGAGCCATAAAAATCTACGGAATATAAGAAAAGCTGTAACTATACCTATTTTTTAATTATCACTGGGATGCCGCTGTTGCTCACAAGTTTCGATTTCTAATAACCACGGGATTAACCAAAAATAAATAAATACGTGAAATGAGATAGAATAACAACAATAAACAAATGGTGGAAAAACATAACAAATCAGAAGTAAACTAATCAATCATAAATACTAATGCTGTTAATATCAAAAATCTGTAACAATAACATTAAAACTAGAAATTAAAAATTCGAGGTATCTCGTATTAGTTTACATTTCAAATCTAATTAATGGTTAATATAATTAATTTTAGAGTAATTAATAATTAGAACTAGTTTCGGATATACTTACGAATACGAGTTTTTATAAAATAGAGAAAACTAATAACACAAACGTTAGCTTTAATGTCTTGTGTCAGAGAGATATTACCAAACTACAAATCAAGATAAATAATTGCTGAATCTTCAAACAAAAGCAAATAGTAATATATGAGCAACATTTAGGACCCGGACACAAGTTTA
>JAXGGA010011224.1:0-43319 GCA_038373865.1 Uloborus plumipes
TGTTTTCTCCAACTGAGTTTTCACCATTGAAGTCACAAGGATAGAAACTAATAATGGGACTTATTTATTGCGCAATATTTGGAAATGGTTGACTCCAGAGCGGTTGATACTGTAAATATATATTTATTTTAATACACTAAGCTTATAACATTTCCTATTTACCAAAACATTATTTGTAGCTTGCATTTGTATTTAGGGTGTATAATACAGTTTTTTTTTTTTTTTTAGTTTATCCAGACAGAAAAAATAGCTATTGTTTACAGAAGTAGCCATTTATGTATATAGATGTGCAGTTTAATGCTTAAAAAATTATGAATGAGTTTCACTGAAACATATTACCCGGCAGAAACCCGGGCAGGGCCGGGTACCCGGCTAGTTCAACTATAAATATAAATTTTAATGGATACATTTCATTGATTACCACACATTCGTGTAATGGTACAAATATTCTGCTTTTAATTTTCAATGGTTTCTCTGAAAAATGTTGGCAAAATATGGTTAAATATCATTTTACCAAGCGTTTTTGCGCCGACTTCAAAACTTATGTTTAAAAGTAGTTTCCATGGTGTTCAAAGAAAAAAATTATTTTTTACTTTTTAGAGCAATTTCCAACTAAAGTCGGTTCTATTTTTTTTCCAAAAATATTTTTTTTGGAAGGTCAGAGTGACCTCCCGTGATCTCCTATGTCTCTCTCTGTGTTTGGAATGCGTTACATTGCTCAAATCCTTGTTATTGAAATTAAATGTATAACGGTAAACAGTAAGGAAGCAAATATACTTCATGAACGTGATTCTCTCATGATTTATATCTCAGAAGGGGGTAGGGGGGATTTGGAAATCCTGATCTTCCAATCAAGTTACAATTTAACTAGTTCATAAATAAAGTATCAATTTTTGATTATTACAATTTTTTCTTCTTAAATCGTTTCTTTTAAAAAAGTTTCTCCAATACATTTTCATCGCTTTTCTCATTGCATAAATTGAAATATTTTGCAAAACTTTCTATGCACTTCGGATGCGGCTCTGCAGCTCACTCATCCTTTGTCTGAGTTAATTTCTTTCATCAGATAGAGAGAGAGGCTCCTATCACATAAATAAATATAAAGCCCCAGGGGTGCCCACAGGGGGGGATTATGGCGCAACTTGCGCTATCAAAATTTTTGGGGGGATTTTTTTATACTAATTTATTTATTTATTTCCATTATTTTTTTAACTTTTTTTTAAATTTAAATTATTCTTTTAATTTATTTTTTAATTTTAATTATTTCTTTTATTTAAAAATTATTAATTAATTTATTATTTGTGTGCGTGTGCGCGCTTGGAATGTCTGGAATAGCGATTCTATTCTGCGCGTAAATATGGTACTTTTAAAAAATTAATAATACGTAAAAAAATAATAGTTACAATAAAAAAAATAAATATTTAAAAAAATAAATAAAAAATAGGGATAAAAATAAAGTACAAGAGGGTTGTGAAAAGTGTTTTTTTTTTGGGGGGGGGGATTTGCGCCATTGAGCTTGGGGGGGGGGATGGGCCCCCTGTAAAGCCCCTTATGTGTTTTTATTCGTAAAGATATGTAGGGGAATGTGGGGCTAAGGGAAAAAGCTAAGATGACTCGCCATTTTCAAAATGAACAAATTAGAAATTTGTTCTAAAAATCAGTGTACATATAGAAGGAATATTGTATTTTGTAAAACAACTTGAGTATAAATATTATTTTTTATTTTTGGCAGTTATTTTGCAGCTTCAAAAAAAAAAAAAAAAACACGTTCAAAGAGATTAAGATGTACTACTAAAATAGGGGGAGGGAGAAAATAGAAAATCATTAATTAACAACTAATAAAATAACATCGGGGAGACATTTGCGGACTATGGAACTATAGACTTTAAGAAATGGAATTTTCTAGTTTTGATAGTTAACGACTCATAAATTTTATCCTTCGGCAAAAATTGTAGTTAAACTAATTTATTGCCGAAAAACAAAGAATTTTCCCCCTCTCAAAAATTTAGGTTCAGGGGTAGGGGAGAGGAAGGGTGAAGTGTACCAGGAGCACCCCGAAAGAAGGTCGCTGTAGGTCACTGGAAGCTCCAAAAAATTTTCCTCTTTCGGCAAATTCATTGATAGTATTTCATTCACGGGCAACTTTTATATCTGGCATGGCAATATGCTTTAATCTGTATGTGCAAAGCAATAATTTATAAATTATCCAATTAGTCGCTTTGACGATCTGAAATAAACTCCTGTTGTTAATTATCGAAGCTTAAATATTTGTGAATCATCTGAAAAAAAGATTGAAAATGCTCGGTTTTTTCCCCCTAGTTATACCTATATTGTGTTATTCTTATAAAGTAACGGTATAAGGTATGTGTGTTTGCTTTATCATTCGGTACATTTCGGAATTTCGTTCGGTAAATTTAGAATTCCCCCCCCCCTCCCAAAAATTTGAAAAGAAATGTGACATCATTGGGGTAGCCTTTCTGCTTCTTTTTCGAATACAGCACCACATCCGAGAAAGAAATACCTTTCCACTAATCGATTGAAAAGATCGGTTACGCAATTCAAGAGAAATTAAGATAAGTCGAGATATCAAAAAAAAAAAAAAAAAGCTAGCTGAACAAGCGAACAAGTTAAACTAGATCGACAAAACAGAGAGAGAAAGGCACAAAAGCGAATCTTGGTGAAAGTGGTTTCGCACAGAGATGCAGGTCAGAGAAACTCGACGATGGAGAAAATGAAATTTACGTATACTCCAGAAAAGCGAGAGCACGGCCACTTAGCCGGGCGAAATCCAGCCACTGCGCATGCTCCGTGGATCGGCTGATTTCGGTAGGTGTGTCGCTTCTCTCCCGCGAGAGAGAAGGAGCGTATATCCCACGTGCATCCGCAGACGACACTTTGCGAGGCCGCCAGATCGTTTGCCGAGTGTTGATTCGTATCTATCTCGTGTTTAGAGAGGAAACATCTGCAACTTTCCACCTCGAAGCCAGCAGTGGTTAGATATTTTGCATTCGTTTTTACTCTGCTCGAGTTATTCTATTTTCCCGCCTCCTCCAGAGCTGGGAGGATATGACTGTGGCGTTCGATTTTTGTTCTTTCTTGAGTGTGGCATGTAGCGGCAGTTCTTGTGTTGATATTCCGTAGGAATTAGCTGGAGAAGGACTGATTGCTGACTGGGACCCTTGGGAGGTGTGTTTTGTGTGTTCTGTTTTTCTGTGGGACTGTTACCTAAGCGAAGGTGGCGACTCTAGCGGAATTGTCGTGCGAGTCCTTCTGGTGAGTAGCGCGAAAATGATTTTATTTGTTTCTGATGGTTAAATATCTGAGTTTATTTTTGTGGCAATGACATTTATTATCATTATTTTTTATTTAATTTTCAAGTATCAGATTTGAAAAATTCTTCGGGAAAAAAAATCTATTTTGACGAATGATTATGATGACCAGATATTTTTCTCCTCAAAACGTGACATCCAACTTTTTGGGTTAAATAATTAAATAAAATCAAAGTTTTGGAAAGGGTGTATTAAATAATACAGGAGCAGAAATAAACGAGTGAGAATAGACAATTTATGGTGTTTAATTTATTTATTTCTATTTTTTAGTGTAAATTACTTAAGCATATTTAGTGGTTGTTTATTCAAAGAAAAAAAAAATCTTGCAGTTACTCTCGCAGTTTAATTGTCACCTCAAGGTTTCTCTCGTTCTAATTCCGGGATATTTCGGCATCTCGAAACTGTGTTCGAGAACAACGGGAGTCCAGTTGCTTACGTATGATTACCTTTTTTTACATTTTTTAATGAAATTTACACTTGAAATGTTGGCATCGGATTGAAAAAAAATTTTGCTTCATTTATTTATTAATTTTTTAGGCACATTTTATTATTAGGTATTTTTATTTATTGTTTTGTTTTCCTCTATTGCTATTGCAGTGACAATTATGAATGCGACATCTATTAAAATTGTAGCATAGAAATTAACAGAAAAATAATCACCTAATCTCATTTATGAGTTTATTTTTGTGGCAATGAAATTGATCTTTTTTTCTTTTGATTATTTTAATATCAATTAAAAGATATAAATATCAATTGAAAAAAAAACCTACTTTGACCTGTGATTACAATCTTTTATAAAAATTTTCACTTCAACTGTTGGATCGGATTTAAAAAAAAAATACTTCATTTAGTCATTAATTTTTTATGTATACTTCTTATTGACAAAAATATAGCAATTATTGACTTACCATCCATTGAGATTGTTGCCATGGGCGCCGGCAAGAGGATGCAGTTGCACAATGCACATGCACCTGGCTTTCGGAAGAAAAAAAAATCATTAAAAAAATTGTGAAAATAAGAAATATTACTACTAATGAACACGATTAAAAAATGTATTGCTCTATGAAAAATAATATTCAAAAATGTTTGCGTTTTATTCACTTGGTGATTGAAAGATAGCAACTGCCCTGCAAAACGATTTTCACTCCGCAGTATTATGCACTTGAATTGTTGAATGTCATATCAAATTAAAGTTTATTGATTTGATTGCTTTTACATTTGATAAGGTCAAATATTTTAAAAGCTCGCACTGAAAATTTTAAAAAACATCTTTAAAGATGTTTTGAAGGGGGCAACTGAGATTCCCTAGTAGTCTCAACCATAGTGGTTGGAAAAACTACATTTCTTTTGTAGCGAACTACAACTACAACTACTTTTTTAAAATGTAGCGACTACAAACTACTTTTGAATTGTAGTCGCTACTTCGCTACTTTTTAAAAAAATAAATAAATAAAAAGCATACACCGTTTGAGGATTGACCGAAAAAATTCGATAATTAGTTTACATTAATTAATTAACCCATTTGAATATGGAGTAGAACTAGGAATTGTCTCTGAATTTATTTGTTACTTTTCCTTTTTGTTCCTTTTTTTTTTCTTCCAAAATTTGTCCTTTTTAGATTATTTTTACAAATATTCGCCACAAGAAAGGATTCAAAGTTGAAATATTAAAAGAATTCACCTTTCAGTTTTTTTTAATTTCTTGCCAGGGAATAGTTAGGAGCATTAAAATTATTTAAAGGAATATAAAAATTATGATGTCAAATAAACCAATGACATCCAATAGATAGAATGTGTTTCGTTAAAATGATGTATTTATGATCAGCTCATATTTTTATGGTTCTTATTTCTCATTGCGTCTGCTGCTGTACTCGTGCAAGATTTGCACTAGTCAGAGTCAATTAAACCTTGTTTTTTCCTTCATTCTCTTTTCTTAATTTTTTTTTTCATTTATTTATTTAATTTAAAAGTAGTTTCCAGAAATCGCTACATACTACTACAGTACAGAACCTTTTATCCGGGAACCAAAAAACCGGGAAACCAGAAAACCGGGAAATTTTGCCGATTTTTCCGCCATTTAAAAAATCCGCATTTTTGACACTTTTTAAACAAGAAAGTTCTTTTTTTTTTTTTTTTTTGAAACACCTGAATGAATATGAATGGTTTCTTTATGAATACCATATTACTTGCAAAAAGCTTAGAAATTTGTTACAAAAACAAATTTTAAAGCTGAAGTTGAAGGGTCACGCGGGGCAAAATTTCCAAAGTATTTTCTTGAATTAAACATTACAGTTTTCGTAAATAAAACATTTTTCTATTTTATTACAGCTAAAAACTGAAGAAATAAATATTGTCACATTCTAATGCAATTTTTAATATTGAATGACCCTAAATTAAAGCCATTTAGAGTGTAAGTGACGAACGCGAAAACTGCTTCAAACGCCGAGAACCAGATTATCTGAATAGTTGATCCTGGAATTTAGAGATCGAACGTAAGACTGTAATAAGGATGCAAGAACTTAATTTATATTTATATTAATGCAATGCAAAAGCGACAATTAACAATAACTACCTTAATCGCAAAAACAAAACCTTTATAAAAAAGGAAAGGAAAAAAAAAAACTCGTTCATAGTAACGAATTTATTTAATGCACTAGTAGAAAAATCGCACATTCATGTTCAAAAATTTGAACATAAGTGTGCGATTTCCTTAATTTTCTTTCTTTTTAGAATATTTTCGAAAAGTGTGCCCCCCCCCCCTTTTTTTTAATGTGATTGCTTTATGTCTTGTGAATAACTAAATTTTTGGGTTTTAAATTATTCTTTCACTAGTATTTTTTAATATTCTGATATTTATAAGCAGTTCTGAATCGCTTTCTTCTTATTTTAAGAAGCCTTACTCTTTATTATAGCAATCTGGGTTCTAAAAACCATTGGCAAACATCGCTTCTTAGCGATTCAGAAAACCGGGAAATTTAGTTATCCGGGATAGCGATGGTCCCGAACATCCCGGATAATTGGTTCTCTACTGTATTTTTTTGTATCGCGCTACTCGCTACTCTACTTTTTTTAAAAAGTAGTGCGCTACACTACAAATTACTAAAAAATGTAGCTACTACAGTAGTTTCGATACTTATAGCGCGCTACTTCCGACAACTCTGCCGTGGGCAGGTAAAGGGCAGTAACTGCAAAATTTTCGATTTTCATTTTTTTGCATTTTTGAAATCTATGTTACATTAGTTTTATGGTGCAAGCATCTTTTTTTGGTTTCCGATAAAAAAAAACTGTTTTTTAACCGATGGTAATTAGCAGTAACTGCATTTTTCGTTACGATGGGCAGGTAAACGGCAGTATCTGCATGTCTGCAGGATGAACACAATATGAATCTCTGTGCAAACCTTGCATCAAGCCGCAAAAGCCGTTTTCCTTTGTACCTAAACTGAGAAAAAGTAGGGGTGCCCTAATGGGAGGTCACGGGAGGTCATTGGCTGCACTTAAATGTTCCCAGGGGGGGGGGGTGTTTTATTAATTTTTGGGGTGAATCAGTGTTAATATCAATGCAGACTTGAGTGATATAAATTGGCATTACCACTTGGCGATAGATCGCCAAGCTTTTGGTCGCCAAGTGCTTGTCGCCAACTTGGTGAAATATCGCCAAATTGACGACAAATTTGGCGAAAAAAATTATTTTATGAGTTAGGGTTCAATTTAGCGGCGCTATTGGCGGTATTTTGCGAAAAATCCACTGAATGATGCTAAAATCGGCGATATTTAGAAAATGAATCGTTGTAAATCATTTTTTGCATTATTCTTGGTACATTAGGGGCGTAAATGTTCTCTTGCTTATTCCAAGCACTATTTAAACACTTAAGGCATCTACTAAGAAATTCACACGTAAAAGGAAGTAGTGTGGAGTCCATACCAGGTTTTTTTTCTTTCAAATAAAGTTTCTCTCCACTAGCAGACAATATTTTTCACGATTTCAAAGATACACAAGCCAAACTTGGCAGACGACAAACAAAAATGCAGCAATGAAATGATTTTATTTACATTGTTTTGTTTTCTTTTAATTACAGTTGCTTTCATACTAACAGACGATAGTTTTTGTAGTTTAATCCCTAGCTGTTTTAATTGTGCTATAAAAAAATCGTCAGCACAACAAGCATTTCAAGCGTTCTTTTTCTCAAAGTGATTTCTTGTTTTGATGCAAAGTACAAAGCATTAACTGATTTGTAGTAATTTTAAAACATCTGATGTGAACGTCACACTACTTCCTTTTACGTTTAAATTCCATAATAAATACCTCAAGTGTTAAAATAGTACATTAGAGTGAGCAAGATAACAGATCAAACATTTACCCCCACAGTTTGTCACGAATCAATGCAAAATATTGTTTTACAATGATTTATTTTGTAAATATCGCCAATTTTAACATGATTAAGTGATTTTTTCGCAAAATGTACCCAATAGCGCCAAATTAAAAAAAAAAAAATCATTTTTTCACCAAATTTGTCGCCAACTTGGCAGCAAACACTTGGCGACCGAAAGTTTGGCGATATATCACCAAGTGGTTGTACCAAATCATATCACTCAATTTGCATTGAAATTAACATTGATTTACCCCACAAAGGGCTAAAAGACCCCCTTGAGAACTTTCGAATGCAACCACAAGGGGAGGTGCACAACTAGACTACCCTTAGAGCTTACATACCAAACTAGAAGCTTCTACGGCGTATAGTTTTTGAGTTATGCGACATAGATACATACGCACATACATAGAAACATACGTACATACAGACGTTACGAGAAAACTCGACGTAATTAACTGGGGCATGGTCGAAAAGGATATTTCGTCTGTTTATATGTTAGTAGGTGCATATGCACGTGCTGATAGTTCGAAACAACTACTCAACATTCATTCGGGGGTGAGCAAAATATAAATTTAGCCTTAATTTTGAGTGAAATTTTCTTTGTGATCACATGACTTCCTTTATTAAGTAAAAGGAAGTAAAAATGGCTGAAAAATCATCAAGTTTTGCTTCATATTTTGCATAATACAATATAGTTTCATTATATTTTTTAATTATATTTCGCGTTCGTTTACATTAAATCTGTATCAAGTGGATGCACGGTATTTATGTATATTTTTAAATAAAACATATCATTCACAATGCAATAATATATTTCGTAATAACATATCTACTCCGCATGTTGTCGAATATGTAAATGCTGGACATTTAGTAGCATGCTGTGCAGTTACTGCCGACTGCCAGTCAATCCCGCAGGACAATTAGAGTGAAATGGGCAGGTAAACGGCAGTATCTGCTTTACCTCTCTCTGCGCTTGCAAAATCAAAATTCAATCGATTACCCAAAAAATATATCGGTATAAACATATAGTATCGCCTATGTTCGAAGTTCAATGTTTTATGGGTGTTTGTGGGAAATCAAAAACGCGTTTCTTCAAATATCTCGAAAACTCATTTTTGCAGATACTGCCGTTTACCTGCCCACGGCAGAACTGGTCTCAACACATCAACTTTATTTTTTCTCTCTATTTGATACAACAATCCCACTTTTAACGAAATGTTCTCTCCGCAGCGCATTTCTCCTCTGAATATTACCTTCATTCTCATATTATATTCCTTAAAATTAAAAGAAAAAGTTTTATTCAACTTTCTCGAGCAACTTTAGAATAAGCAATAAATTACAGCCCATACCCACCACCCAATAAAAAAAAGAAAAACAGTATTAGCATTCGCAGTCTGCTTTGCACCAATTCAAATCATTCTTGTCCAAGCCAAACACGTGAGTTAAGGTGCCAAATAATGAATTTCTGTGTTTATACATTTGTGAAGTTGTTTCTCCTGCATTGGTTTGCTCCAATGCAGGAAAGGCATTTTTACAGAGACAGTCCACTCATAGTGTGAGTAACTAAGTAAACAAAGCCAAGTAAATATCAATGGCATAGTTTGAATCTTTGAGCTGCGTTGAAACATTGGATTAGTAAAAAGTTAACATACTAATATTCATTAATTGTATTTTATATTTATACCAAAGAAAATATCTACTTAATACAGTTATAATAATATAATATTTATTCAATTTCAACTTTACAAGAAACTTAAAAAGAGAAAGTGTGTGTCTTTTTATTATATTTTTTACAAATCTTTAGGAGAAGAAGGGACTCATTGAATCACGTGGCACGTTGCACCGATCTCAATAATTTTAATTCTATAAATATTTTTTATTTTAATGTATGACCTACACAAATAGCCGTTTATAGCCTACAAATAGCCTCACAAATGAAATTATATGATGCAGTGAAATTGAAAAAAAAATTATTTTAGAAATACATTTCATTGCTATTTTTTAGTGCAGAATCAGAATCATAAGTTCGCTACATTCTTTTTAAAAATGGTTTTTATGAAGAATGGAGTAATAAATTGAGCTCCCTCCTAAAGTTAGTTCTTTTAGTTCATAGTTATTTGTATGTTTATTTTTGTCAAAAAGGAAAATATTGGTCCACGTTTAGAACCCCCCCCCCCCCCCAAAAAAAAAAGAAAACTTTTAGAAGATGTAGAAAAACGAAACACAATATTAATCTCAAAAGGGAAGGCTTTTACGACCCAAGTTGATTTGGTTTTTTAGAAAATGTCGGTGGTTCTGGCATAAAGAGTGCAAAAGTAGTAGTCAGTCAATTTAATATTTCAATATGTTATATTGATCTTAAAATTTATGTTTTTTCTTGCTAAACATAAAAGAACATTAGTTACTTACAATATTGGAAAATATTTATCATCAAAATTGTTATAGAAGTGGTGTTTGTTATGTGGACTAATGTACTCAGTGCCTGGGACACGATGGTTCATTTCACAAATTTCTGTTAAACGTTAATTAAAAAAAAAAAAATAGTGAATTTTACAGTTTCGTTACTGCACAGCTCACCAGTTAAAGTTATTTCAAATTTAGATCGTGTGTTGTATTGGACGTTTATCGATATAACTTCCATTCCATTCTAATCATACGCATGAGTAAAGCATACAGAAATTCAATAACCTAATTTATTTCAGAGGAAGGCTTATTAACACCGACTGAAATTACTGCATTTGGTTGATTACATACACAATCAATCATTCTTTCCGGAGTAAAATAATTTAAATGTTCAACTAAAGACGAAATTCAGATTCCATATCAATACGGTGCATTAAGCATTGTTTACTATCATTTACATTTTTCCCGCACTAATGAAGATATGGAATGTTTGATGCCCGAAGGAAGAAGGGGGAGGGGAGGCAAGAGTTAAAAAACTCTCAGTAAGAAAGCACTGTATAAAGATGTTAAAATTAAAATCTGATCAACAATGTAAGATCACTGACCATAAACAGAAATAAAGCTCTGTTGAACTGATTACTTACCAACATACCGAACGAAGAAAGGTTAAACATTGGGAAATTTCTATGAACTCGATTATAAAGAAGAAAATGTAAAGAAATATGCGGAAATGCGATGAATATTCAGAAAAAGCAACAATTGTCAATCGTGTGCTAAAATAAAAAGGAGAAAATTTTGGCATGAAATGCTTTTGAAAAAGAAAATATCACCCGACTCCGGCCTCTTTACCCGAAAATTAGTCCGACTCCGTTGCTCTGTTTCAAGTCTAACGTGTGTACTCTGGTATGTCTCTGTATGTCTGTAGCATCGTAACTCTGAATGGATGGGCCAATTTTTATTTTTTTAGGGACTTTATCGAGATTGTTCATAGCCAGTGGCGCTCAATCTATGACTCACTGTATTCAATGTCAGTAGCGGATTTTTGGGGGCCCCTTTGCTTATCGTAGAATTACGCAAAACCTTTCTCACGTGCACTTTTATTTCTCCTTCTGGGCCCTATTATAGTCGTGGGGCTCTTTGCAGATGCGACGTAATAAATCCACCTCTGTGCTCCGCTTCCTCCTAATATATTTGCTCTATATTTCAATTCTCTACACGTAGATTCTGTATTCTATCCACATGTAATTAAAAATGTTTTCGCAAGAAAAACTTCATTGCTCGTTATTCGTAATTAGGGTGCCCAGATACTTTTGATCCAGGACAGTTTTTAGAGAGATAGCATTTATCAAGATAATGTTTATTACTCGTACTTCAACAAAGATAATATCTTATTCAGATAATTTTTGTCATCCACATTTCTTTTATGAATTTCATGACACGATAAAAAATGATATATTTTTAATTTGGAGCAAAAAATTCGACGGTTTCAACGTTCAATTGGTTTCGGGGCAATTCCATTGATTAACTCATTGACATTTTCGAGGTAAAGCCAGAAGTATTTTGTAACGTTTCAAATACATTTCTTAACGTCATCAAGTTCCAATATACGTTATTCAAAAGATCTTTTTTCCCTGGTTTATTGTTATTTTAAACTAAATTTAATGGTGTAGTTAAATTCTTAAGATACGTTTTGGTTGATTTTTTAAAAAGTAGTCAGTTACATGAAAACTGATTGACAGAGTGTTTTAATGTCTGTCAGTACAATATAGGTATTAATGTTTTTACCTATATTTAAAAAATAATCCAAAATTTTTTTTGGGAATTTAATTACACTATTAAACAGCTTGAAGAGAACAATAAAGAATAAACAACGAGAAAAGATTTTCAAAAAAATGTTTATTTGTGTGGAATGTGACAAAACGCTTATGGTTCTATTTCTAAAATGTTAGCCAGTTACCCGTGGAATTTCCCATCAATTTATCTATTAAACATAATTGTAACAACATATCGAAATAAACAAATTGCAGGCGGGTACATATTAGGGATGGACCGGATAGTGATTTTGCCGATATCGGATATCCGGTGGCTCATCACACGCCGGATACCGGATATCCTGCGGATATCCGGCATTACAATTACATTGCATGTTCGCTTATTTTTATGTAATGCAGCTTCAAAACAATAAATCAAAGTTGTTTCTCGCATAATTTCTTTAAGAACATGTTAAATACATTTAAATTAATTTTTAAAGCCTCTATTTTGTTTGTACAGGAGTAGCGCTACATATGAAATGAAACACTAGCATATTGTGATTTCTTTCTAAATTATGTATGTTTATCAAAATAGATGAAACTTTAAAAGATTGAATTAAATATTTCTGTATATACTCAAAGTTTAAACTTTTAATTATTCTTAGTTTAAATTTTAAAGCTTTTCTGTTTCAATATCATTTCAATAGGTTTCTACGTAAATGATACAGTTATTAAATATTTCACCAATATTAAAAAAAAAAGAAAGAAACAAAGAAAGAAAAAAGGAAAAAAAAACTAAGCTCAGATAAACGTTTTTTTTTTTTTCAAATTGATACATATTTTATTAGAATTTTATGAATTTAAACTTCATTACAAAGTAACACATTTTCTTATTTCTAATTTTGCAATAATATAAAGCAAAATTTTGCTTTGAAATTCTTTTTTTTTAAAGAATAATATGCATGTAATTTTTCTAACATACAAGTTAAAGAAGAAAATATTAAAACAGGACCAGTGTGTTAAATAATAATAATAATAATAAAGTTATACTCAAATAATCAGTTAAAAATTTTATATAACTCCAAAAAACAAAGGAACATGTTTTCTGAAGATTCAAATCAGCAGTTTAAATATACTTTTAAGAGGTATGCTAAAGTTGTTCACTTTTTAAAAAACAAATGAGTAAACTTTACTTAAATAATCAACTTGAAATTTTACTTTAGTTCCAAAAAATTAAGATACACATTCTTAAAAGTGGCAAATTATCATTTTAAATACATTAAGGGTCATGCTAAACATATTCACTTTTTTAAAAACAAATTAATAAACTAATTCTTAAACGATCACCTCGAAATTCAACTTCATTTTGAAAAAATAAAGATACATTCCGAGATGCAAATGTTATATTTATGGGTTATTCCAGCCAAAATGGTACAAATCATGTCTGAAATTGTCGAGTTAAGTTTATCAAATGAAGTAATTTTCGCCAACTAATCATTGTTTTAAAAATTATTCTCTGTTTATTTGTGCATAATAAAGTGTAAATGGCTTGTATATATGAGTCATTCATTAAGGGTTTTGAATAGTTCGACCACTTTGTGTAACAGAGGAGACAAATGAGGTTTGAAAAATATATTTCTAATCGTAAAGAAAAGTTAATTACAGAACAAGTATAAAATGAACTAAGCATCCTAAAACTAATTCTGTCTGCAATTTCAAGAAAAAATATTTTTTGCACTATTAATGCGACTGTAACAGAGTGGACATCCCACAGTGCAAATTAACTATCATCAGCAAAGAATTTTAGGCTTATCTTAGTTACTGATTATATAATTCAATGTATCAAAGTAATCAAAGCAGATACATTACTTGTACTTATTAAAAAAAATATCACATTGAATGCGATTGCTTATTTTATTTCTGAAAGGCTTGTAACAGAGTGGACAGTTTGAAACATAAAAAAAATCTAGGAACAAAGATAAATAGGTGTTTTTTCAAGATTTTTTGTTTACATACATAAAAATCAGCAGAAAGGGTGTCAGAAGCATTTTTTGTGCTGTGCATTGCAAATGATTTTGTTGTTGCATTTCAGCTTAATCGTAAATTGCATTTTAAGTCCTAGCAATTTGAAGCTGGGGTAGATCATTTTTTCCTTCCTTTGCCAAAGAATTTTTTTTTTTTTTTGGGGGGGGGGGTCCTTTATAAATGGCTTATGCCTAAATAAGTAATACTTGGTTACACACAATTAGATGGAGAACAAATAAAAAATATATAATTAATTGGTGGTAAACATTAAAATTAATTCCCAAAATTCTGAAGTATCGGGACTGATTTGTACCATTTTCGCTGAAATGACCGATATATTATCATTATTATTTAAAATTATTCTAAACATGTTCACTTTAAAAAATAAATTAATAAACTTATATCTAAATAATTAACTTAAAGTTTTACTTAAATTCTAAAAGACAAAATACACTTTCTAATGATGCAAATTAACATCTTAAATACAGTCAAGTCTCAATAGCTCATAGTCCCAAGGGACCGGCTAAAAACTTAGAGTTATTGATAGTTCGAGTCACAAGCAGTTCCTACTGTCTTTTCAAGAATTTGGGACCAAATGAAAACTTTGAAATGAAGGTATATTTGAGTTTATAAAGCTTTGAGTTATCGAAACTCGATTGAATGTTATTGAGGGTCATGCTCAACATGTTCTCGAGGAGTTACGGAGCGGCGTGACAGACGTGAAAAGATTCTAATAGCAGAGAAATAGCTTTTCTGAAAGGAAGGTATTACAAAAAGAAAGAACGAAACAAAGTGCAAAATTCAAAATTTCTTTACACACATTTAAACTCTTTCAAAAAAAAAAAAAAAGCATGGTTTTAAGTTGCGACGATTCATGGGGACAGATGTTTTCATTATCTAAAAGAAAACTTTCGTCAATGTTAGAAAGGTTATTTAGTGTATGTTATTTTCAATTATAATAAATCAATAATAGTGGCAAAGTAAAAAATATCTAATTACAACATCATTGGGTGTTAATAGATCGCAATTTTTGTTAGAAGCACAAAAACTAAAAATAAAAGAATTCAATAAATAAAATAATTTGAGAATTTATATTAAAAGCTACTGCGATTAATTTTTATGAACTAACGATATGATCGTAAGTTTTTTACAAACTTTTGTCGCACATTAATCCTTGAAGGTTTGTAGCCTTTTCTTTCTAAATATTTTAACTAAAATATTTTTGAAAAGCTGAAGACAATCATATTTTATCTGGCAATTGTGAAAAATCAAATATGCAGAATGCTTCCATGTCCAGTACACAGTCGGAGGAATAACACAATTTCTGTTTTAGAAGCAAAAATTGGTAAAAAGGAAAGATGAAAAGTAATTACATCATCTAAAAGGTTTATCAAACAATGAAATTTTTAACTAAGATTTTTATAAAAAAGAAAATATTTAATTAGGTCCTCACATCATACCGGATAACCCTCACATCAATTCCGGATATTCCCCACATCAATACCGGATACTTAGCCGGATATCCTGCAAAAATCTTCCGGATATCCGTATCCGTGGCGGTCAGCCGGATCGGATATCCGGAAGTACCGGATACTTAAAATATCAGCCGGATAGGCCGGATACCGGATAGTTACCGGATATCCGGTCCATCCCTAGTACATGTATAATGGAAAATTAACAAGTAGAACTAATAATACAAGAAGCAGTGCAAAAACACTAACTTATAGTGTTTAGAATAAAAATACAGTACAACCTCGTTTATCTGGACTAACTGGGACCAAAATCAATCCGGATAATCGGGTGTTATGGAAAATTAGCAAAACAAATCCCTGAATAAGCTGACATGTCTTTTATTGTAGCAAAAAATAATGCTTTGTAACAAAATTACATAGGATTGCTTCGCATAATCTACACTTCTCTATCTATATTTTTCAATCAAACACTTTTGTCATTTTATAGTTCAGCTGCAGTGATGTCTGACTGATGCCTAAGCACGCCATGATGTTTGTTAGATCGCTACAATTTATTGCGTTATCTATGCAGGAGTTGTACATAATCAAAATAAAAAGCGAATGTTTTACGCACTTGTAGTTTAACTATAACGATTTAAAGTAGGGCCGTCCGAAGACGAGGCGCGAGCGGGGAGATCAGCCCGGGTGCTGAGATATGAGTGGGAGCCGTAAACTAAGATTTTGCTTCCTTAGGGCCATGCTCCACATCAGCGTAAAACGCGACCGAAACTGAAGGCAGAAACTGAAAATCCGGGTACTTTCCTTTTTACGCGGCGTAATTACGGCGTAATAGAGGACCGAAAAATTTTGCATTTTTAATTTATCCAACAGCCAATAGAAATTCATCGTGAGATGTAAACATTTCTAGCCTTGGCGGCCGCCATTGCTATACTGCATTAACGAAAGTGCATTTGGTAAATATTCAAAAGGAGAAGTGAGAAAATACCCATTACTTAATGATAAAAAATCAAGTGAAAAAGCAAAATGGGGGGCAACTAGCGAAAGGCTTAAAATAAGCTTTCAGTTGAGGCTTTTAAAGTCCACTATCTCGTTATATGTAATCATGTCAACAATTCCTGCCCTTTGCGAGATTTTTATTATTTTATTCAAAACTCGGCGGGATTACGGGAGTCTAGTTTCTTGGCGAGATTCGAAATAATGGTGCTTCGGCTGCTTTACATTGTAAAGGAACTTACAATTTATGACATGCTTTGCTAAGTTATTGATTGCTTGGCGAGATTGGAAATATATGTTTAATTCCGCTCGTGTATTTCCTTATTTTAATTGAGCTTGCTTTAAAAAAAAGATTTGACCTTTGGCTTAGTTATGGATCGCTTGGCGATAATAAAACAAGCTAACGTTGTGTAAAAAAGTTTTAGTGAAATGTTTTGTGTTTTGATAAATACTTCCATTTTTAAATATAGCAAATTTTTCAAGATTAGCGATTTATTAAAGAGTGTGTAGGTTACTTTACGTATTAAAGATTTTTTAAAATTTATTTAAGTTATGGCTTACGTGTTTTATTTTTGGACGGCGTATTCAAAAAATATATAAATGCTTCATGGCTTTGAGGGGCTAATTTATTTGGCAAAGTAAGTAGGCACTGATTTTTTTTTAGGTACAATAACAGCCATAATTTTGAAAACTCGATACGACCCCGAAAACATAGCGTTGCTATAAATTCATTTCGCAGAATATATAGTATAATTGCGAACGGTACGGAAACATTGTCTACGCGTTTACTCAAAAATATTAGCACCAAAGCCATTTCAAAATGTCCATTAAAATGTAAAAACTCAAAACAACAAATAATATATTCAACCATCAAATCAAGTTTCATGGCATCGTGCTGCATTTGCTGTATTTTTCGCCAAACATCTACTCAACACTACGAAGCTTTTTTTTTTCATCACCTCTAATGCTTAGTATGCTTTCTTCAACAGCGAAAAAAAAAAAAGCTATTTTTTTCTTGAAATAAAAAAAACAACTTTTAAGATTTAAACAATAGAAAATAAATGCAATGCTTAGCGAAATTCACAAAAAATAATTGAATGGGAATTTTATAGGCAGTTTGGTTCGTTTCCGCTAAATATATCCGTTTAAAGTGAAAATAAAAAACCGCCAAGTAAAAAAAACAGGACTTGGCTCATAACAAGCTTTATCATGATGGGTAATTCCATGCCAACTAAATTAAATAACTATTAAAGCTCGGTTATTTGTTGCCAATCTTTCACCCAATCGTATAATTTCGAATAATGCTTCATAATGAGGTATTTTTCCTATTTGTTATCTAAATATCAAATATCCAATGAAAATGCAAGGATTATTCCGTCAGATGGCGCTTTTTTTCTGCGCAGAAAAAAATTCTGCCCAAGTGGAGCACGCGTCCGACCGAAAAGCGACCGAAACCGAAAAAGGAAAATTTTACGCTTCTGCCCAATTTTTCTGCTTTACGTCGATGTGGAGGGCCATGCTCCACATCAGCGTAAAACGCGACCGAAATTGAAGGCAGAAACCGAAAATCTGGGTACTTTCCATAGGAACACCATTGAATCCATTTTACGCTTCTGTCTAATTTTTCTGCTTTACGTCGATGTGGAGCATGGCCCTACTTTTTTTCATTTTCATTAAGAAACACCCTTTTTCATAAATAATTGTTAGAATTCTACTTCATTAGGTTGAATTCTTGTCTTTCTTGGTATACAGATTACGTATCTATTTATGTAATAATCAAAATACAGAAATATTCAGTACTTTTCCATTCATTATACGCTTACTTTAGTTGAAAACGCAAGTATGCCGGCTGAAAAAAAAAAAAAAAGCCAAATATTCATCTTACTGTGTACTGATATATCTTAGAAATACTTTGATTTCTCTCTGTAGGTGGGAGGGGGGAGCTTGAACATATTCGTCGGGCGAATATTTTCAAGCGTCTCTTCGGACTGTCCTGATTTAAAGTTGTTATCTGTGTGAATAAAAATCTTTTTTTTTTTTCACTCTACAAATTCGATCTGAAGTAACCGGAAATCCGGATAAACGTAGGCCGAATAAATGAGGCTTTACTCTACTCTGAAACAATAGCCATTTCGTGGTAAATGAGTTCGGCTATTATAGTCTGACGTGCTTTGATGGCATTGAAAGATCTGTCAAGCCGACAGAAAAATATACGATTTTTTAAGGTGCGATTGAAATTTACTATTAATAGATCTTGCAGTTTTGCTCGAAGAGAAAGAAATAAAAAACCTTTAATATATTGCTGCTTTTAAACAGACATCAATGAAATATATTCCATCTTCCTGATTTAAGATAGGACTTTAAACTGTATAATTTTTAAATTTCACAAAAGAGGATGAAAACTCGGTACTTGGACCAAATCGGGACATTTTCAGAATTAGATGAGCTTCTAAAAACTCAAGGATAATGCTGATAAAATCAGGATATATCAGCACCCAACTCATTATACACTATCCAGTGATGTAATTGGGGGAAAGGGGCGGTCTCCTGGAATATATAAATATAAAAAAAATGCAATGTAGATTGGTTAAACAACTTTTACTTTTGGTGAATTCCCCCAAATATATATTTTTTTCAACTGCTGTACTGTCACTCGCTCAACCAGCTTTCTTTTACTACTATTTTTATTCTAAAGATTTTAAAAAATAGCTTTCGTATTTTTTTCAAAACATTTGGAATAAAAATCTCTAAAAGTGCCCTTTTTCCCAACTCCACCCCAATTTAAAAGTGAATTGCATTGTTTACCGGTATCCAGCAAAAGAAGAACAAAATGCGTTACTTTTTTTATTTGCAAATAAATCGTGTGCTCGTGCTATCCACCCTCGCTTAGAGATGGTCGCAGAACCGGTAGAGTAGCATCATGCACTCGCTGAACATTTGCCTTTTTATTCTTGGAGTTACGTGAATATGTGCCAAAGGAAGCAAAGCGTTTTTTCGTTTTTTGAGTTATTTTCTATTTTGTCCTTGAACTGTTTTGCTCCAGCTAAATGTTAGATAAAATTTAAAGGAAAAAAAAAGGGGAAATTTTGTTTGGAAATCAGGATCACAGGATTCGTCTATGAAAAATAAAAATAAAATCTATACCTCAGAACCAGTACGACTAAGTCCAAAAATGGCGATTTTCACTTTATTACTGAATTATGTGTAGAATCTTCTTCTGTAAAAGAAATTCCTTCACAGCTATTTTGCAGCATTAAAAGAGCGCGAATCCCCAAGTCCCATCCTTTGCATGCAATCGACAATCGTTTTCGCCCTCTCCTGAAAAGTAACGAAAATGGACTTGCGTTAGTCTGGCTCTCAGACACAGAAATGTATTAGCAGGAAAAATAAATGCGCAATGAGGAATGGAAATTGTTTCGGTGATAGTTCTTCCTACACCACTCTTACAATCAGGAATTTTTGAAAAACTGAACAGGAGATTTCTTACTTCTTTTTCTCTTTCCATCATTTTCCATGCGTCAAGTCTCTTCTGATTTTCTCAAAATAGGGGGGTAATTCAAGGTAACATTCAACAAGGAAGTAACAAGAGAATGAAAACTGAAAGCATCGTGGAAGTGAGTCTCCTTTACCTATCACCCCTTTTTCAAATGGAACCGTTCGTGGCTGCCAAGCGCGGAGTTCGAAAACGAACAGTATGGAACAAAACAAAAATAACAACATTGAAAAATCAATTTGAAAAATGATGAAAAAAATTAAATTGAATTGAATACCTCTGTTCACCTTGTTTACTTGCATGTTTGTCATACGCCCTTTATGGAGGAGGCTAGGTGGTTCTGCAACAATGAGCTCCGTTTAGAAAAGCGCTCTGTATGGAAAAAAAAAAAAAAAAAAAAAAAAAACGAGATTAAAACATTCAGAATAGATTGGGGAAGACGCCGTAGTTTTCAACGTTAATTTATATAACATAGCGCATTGATTTTGTTTTTAAAAATCTAATTTATCACACAAAATATGGACTTTTGTGATAGGTAAAAAAATAGTTTTCACTTTGAAGAACATATTTTTACGGCCGAAAATGAATGTTTACAAAACCCTTTCCTTTCGGCAGCTTCCCCATACCATTGGGGAATATGCCGGTAGAGCAATTTCCGTAGAGGGTAGATGAGCCAATATTTAGAAAAGTGCCAATTTGAAGTTGGAGTTTTCTGAAAAAAAAATTTTTTTGCAGAAAAAAACTAATATTGGATTTTAAGTCTAAATTGGGTCTAAATGCAAGAAAATAAAAGGTGGGAGGTCAAGGAAGTTATTTACCCCCTCCTTAGATTACTCACTTTTGGGCCGTTACAGATCTGATGAATGTTACAGATCTGATGTTAATATGAGTTAGATATTTGAGTTTATGCTTTCAGTTTTCGTTAACATCTCTAAATATGATATCATTTCCTTGCATTTTTAACATAGAATCAAGATAATTATATTAAAATATATATAGTAGGCTAAAAAATTAAAAATTTCATTATAAAAAAGCATTTCTTGGAAATAAAAATGAGCGATAAGATTTTTAGATAAAATAAATTATGAGATTACCAAGTACAGGCTAATAAAACATTTGTTTTGTTTTGAAACAACACACAACTTCAACTTTTTCAACACACAACTCTGCTGCTTGCTTTTCTTTGATTAGTTGCAGGAAATTTAATTTCTTGATCAGAAATTTAAATTTAGCATGCTAGTTATTATCTAGTTATTTAGCGAAGTTATGAGAAATTGAAGCACCAAAAAAATAAATAAATAAATAAATAAAATAATAATAATTAATTCACTTAATTTCTGCAGTGTCAATTTTTTTTATTTTACTAACTTCTATTGTTAGGTCATACAAACCACAAATGAAGCAATTGTACTAAAACTCATTGCTTTTCATTTTTTAAGAACAAAAATATTCAATATATATGGCTAAAACCTATGATTTTTGCTTTTTATAATTCTGAAACGTGTGAGTTAGTTCTGTAACACATTCGCTGTTTTTCAATGTTACCGCTCTGACTGTTACCGATCTGACAAACTGACAAAGTTTTTTTTTTTATTTCCGAGTCGAATCGCACTAAACCAAAATCAAACACGTGGTTTTTTCACTTGTAATAAAGGACTATACTTATATATAAAATAATTTTTAAAATAATAAAAAATGCGCATTTTAGAGCATGTTACCGATCTGATGACTCAAATGACACACATTTTATAAAATCACTTTAAAAAATCTTACCTACAATTTTAGATGCAGAAATGCAAATTTTTAATTACGATTCGATAAAACATCCCATCAGGTACTCAGTATCACGTGGTATAGGTGCAGGAAATGATTTTGGGAGCCTAAACATAGATCGGAAGTTATTGTTACCACTCTGACGGCGGAACTTGGGACACGCTTATTTCGCATCGGCTAGAAAATCAGAAATCGATTAAAACAAAAATGAAGTAAAATATTAACAAAGGGGTAAAAATAGAATCGTTTTTTGTGCAAGTGCGTTTTTTTGGGAAGTTAGAAAGTGCGCATGACCTCTTTGCATGCTAAGCTTTGCTACTGGGGACACGTTACCGATCTGATTTTTGATGTATAAAAACAATATTTTCTGAAGAAAAAAAAAATTTTTTTTCTGATGTTATTAGATGAAATGAAAGCAGAACCTTATCTTCTTTCTGGGGAAAATTATTTTTTTAACTAGTTATTGAAATACTAGTGAAAATTCACTTGGGACTCAAATTGGCACTTTTCTAAATATTAGCTCAGATGTCGTATATGAGTTTTTTGCTTTAACTACTGCATGCAATGTATTTTATTGAATCACAGGTTCAGTGCAGTTTTCTATACTCGACTGCAACCTTTCTTGACAAAAACCTCGTGACGTCAGCGCGACGTTTGCGTGACGTTAGCCTATGAAAAACGAGCTAGATAAAACGTCACAGCCTACTTGGCGAATTAGAGGAGATCGCTAACTGCTTGTGAGCTCTTATTGGCTTCTCCCGTAGTGACGTTTAGTGTCAAGTTAAGTTGCTTTCTAGTATAGTTCTACGTTTCGAGTAGGATCATTGTTTTCTCTAGAGCGTGTCGAAAAGCTACGGCATCTTCCCCAAAAGAAACTTCCGCGTCTTAGCCAAAGGCATTTAACACTAATTAGGGGAACTCATCATAGTGGTAAAAATGACAAAACTCTCTAAAAACGCCCCTTAAACCAGCGGTAAATCAAAACCAATTTATGTATGACTCTCAATATGCATGCTCCTTTTCTCTCACCGACTGGCTAGTTGTCTTTGTTGTTCTTGTGGGTGAAACACAGGATGCGGCATCTTCCCCCAAATTACCTTATTTTCATATCTATACGCATTTACAAGCTAATGTACAACTTGGGCTTTTTCAACGTATAAAAATATTGTTAAACATATTTTTGAGGCTTGAACTTCATTTTGTTGGATTTAAATATAGAGGAAAACAGCGAATACCACAAATCAATTAAACCAATTAAATTTAAGGTTGAAATGGAAGATGACTAGGAGAGAAAAATTGAGTACCATTTGATTTTCAATATTTAGCATGGTTGACAATTTAAATTTAAATAAAAATGAAAAAACATACAAGTGTAATATTTAAAAAACTTCATTTGCTTTTCTTCCCATTCTCCAGGATTCAAAACTTTTATTGAAAATACACTGCTAGAAAATACGCTTGACTACAGTTTTACTTTCTTCTATGAATCTTCAAACGTGATGTTGAATTGTCTAGACTTGAATTTGCCACGATATTCTACAGTCCTGGATTTGAAGATGATTTTAAGTCCTCAAATGTGGAAAATGCATTTTGTATCTCTGGAGGAAAAGTTAAAGATTATTTTATGTGCAAACCTTGTTGTATGAAATTATATAAAAACCGAAACTTTGCTACTATTTTAGAACGTCGAGACTATGGAATACTATTTGGATTGGATCATGATGGACATTGTATCATATGGCCAGTGTATGTAAAATGTACATTGGCCAAATTTGATTATGATTTACTTGCAGGTAAAGAGATTATTTTAGAAAAAAATGTAGAATGAGTAGAATTGGTGCCAACGTTGTCTTTTTACACCTTTATTTGAAATGTTTAATGATACAACATGTTATTTTCGATTTGGACGTTCTTGCCAGCCATGTCGGTTTAACTTTTACGACGAAGTTTTTTTGCCAGGTGAAGTACGCGTGAGAAATCATGACTATCTGTACATGTATTTATGTTGTGTATGGATTAGAATGTTTTATATATAGTTATATATTTGAGCATGTATTTTTTTATGAATGTATCTACTTTTTTATGGAATTTATCTGACGGTACTTTATTATTCTACTTTTTAAATATTATTGTCAAATGTGAAAACAAACAAGAAGTTCTGTCAAGAACTAAACGAGCCTACTTTCCCGTACATCGACATCGGCATTCTCGCATCTGATCATTATTCTCTTGATTATCTGAGACTGAAAATTATGTCAAACATACCTTTTTAGCACTTAGAGCTGATTTCGAAAAGCAAAATATACCCCTCTCATCAGATGAAATAGACACGTAAAAAGTAATTAACGAATAAATAAAGTTTTGTCGCACCTTTTAAAGAGTGTAACTGTTACAGTTCCTCCGTTGAAAAAATCCCCCATCGTTTTCAAAATAATAATAATAATAATAATAATAATAAAATGAATAAATAAATAAATAAAAGTACAAAGAGCATCAAAACACATTTTATCAAAGAAAGAAAAAAAAAAAAAAACTCGTCCGTTAATAAAATGTCTCGAATTTCACTTTTAATCCGTTGCCAGTTGTTAAATACATATAAAGAATAAAATGTTCTTGTGAATGAAAAAGTTTTGTTACAAAAAAAAATCGTCTGCCAAGAAAAAAAAATAATAATAAACAAAATAAAACTATTGAATAAATAAACAAAAAATCGTCTGCACAGTCAGTCATTTTTTTTTCTGAGCCTGCATTTCCGCCATATTTGCGGAGTCGGAGTCGGAATCAGAGTCCTCACAGAAGATTACTCAGAAAAGTACTTTACAAACATTATTTATCAAAACCATTTTCTTACAAAGTTAGTTTGAAGGAAATCCGACTTTAAGTTCAGGATCAACATTCAACTTAAATTCCCCGTAGACGCTAATGTTAATTTTTTTTTTCTAAACGGTTCCATATTGAACGAAAAATGGTTCAAATCAAAAAGCGAAATATGGGAATGTATGGGAAAGGCTTTCCGAGATCTTACAAACAAAAAAAAGTTTATTCCATTCGGACGGTTCACTCAAAAGTTATTAGGTGGGGAAAGGTTGCTTGAACGGTTCAATGTTGAACCAAAAATGTTCAAATTGAAAATTTAAACACGGTAATAAAGTATCCTTGCAGAGATGCTTCGAACAAAAAAAAAAAAAAAAAGCCTTGTTTAAATCGGACTGTTCATTCAAAAGTTATAGGGTGACAGCTTGATTGAGCGGTTCAATGTTGAACCGAAAAATTGTTCAATCGGAAATGTAAATACGGGAATGAAAGTATCCTTGATAAGATCTTTCGAACAAAAAAAAGTTTGTTCAAATCGGATTGTTCACTCAAAAGTTAGCATCGCGGGACAGGTTGTTTGAACGGTTCAAAGTTGAACCAAAAAATTGTTTCAAATCGAAAAACTCAAATATGGGAATGAGCTGTACTCGCCGAGATCTTTCCAACAAAGGAACAGTTTATTCCATTCGGACGGTTCACTCAAAAGATTAGGTGGAGAAAGGTTGCTTAAACGGTTCAATGTTGAACCAAAAATGTTCAAATTGAAAATTTAAATACGGTAATAAAGTATCCTTGCCGATATCTTTCGAACAAAAAAAAGTTTGTTTAAATCGGACTGTTCACTCAAAAGTTATTAGGGGTGAGAGCTTGTTTGAACGGTTCAATGTTGAACGAAAAATTGTTCAAATCGGAAATGTAGATACGGGAATGAAGTATCCTTGAAAAGATCTTTCGAACAAAAAAAAGTTTGTTCAAATCGGACTGTTCATTCAAAAGTTAGTATCGCGGGACCGGTGTGTTTGAACGGCTCAAAGTTGAACCAAAAATTGTTCAAATCGAAAAATCAAATATGGGAATGAGCTGTACTCGCCGAGATCTTTCCAACAAAAAAAGTTTGTCCAAATCGAATGTTCATTCAGAAGTTATGGGGGGGGGACAGACAGACCGACCGACCGACAGACCGACACACAAATTCCCCATCTCAATACCCTACTTTCAAATTTTTAATTTTTCGATATTCATTTTACCTTTTTATTTTTTTAACTTGGCGATATTTTTTGGACTTGGCAATATTTTTTAGATGCATTAAGCTACTTTTAATACTTTTTTCGTCTTTCTTTTATTTTTAACGGGAAAGTAGGCTAAAAAGGATGAGTTGAAATGTTTTGAGAGAATGAATGTCATTTTTCTCACCTGTTGTTGGCGTATAATGCTAATTTATATTTTCGTAATTATGTAATTAATCTCTTTTCTTTCTCTCTTTTTAAAAGTTGCGTAGAAATACATTTATTTATTTAAGTTTCGAAGATGTGAAACAGAAGAAACATTTTTTGTGGCGTATTTCCGATCTTTGGCCCATGAAATGCGCTTATAGGAGCGTTAAATACATAAAAGTGATACATAAAACGGAAAGTAATAAGCAGAATCTATAGTTTTTCTTAGTTCACACTACGAGAAATACTTCATGAAACATACAAAAATAAGAAACTCACATGACTCGATTAACATAAATATCTTACTGTCACGTTCTTTTCCAAAAAGAAAAGCTTAAGAAAATAAATTTCGTGTCATGCCACTTATTTAAAGTACAAACATACATTACAAATTCAAATCACGAATTTCGAAGTTGTTCATACACCTTTTCCATGTCCTTGAAAAGGAGCTGTGATAATAAATAGCGCTTTTCACTGCTGAATATTTCTACAGATCTGTAAACTGAAACGTTCTGCCCAAAATGTAACTGAAAAAGAGTTATGAAGGACTAAACGAGCTGCTTGTGGAGCTGCGACATCCATAACAAAACATCGATGTTCGGAATTAAAACATTGATGGTGTTGATACCTCAACCAAAAAATCTGGTATCGACCTCACACTACTTCCTTTTACGTGTAAATTTCTTAGTAGTTGCCTTAAGTGTTAAAAAAAGTGCTTGGAGTGAGCAAGGTAACAATTTAAATATTTACTCCCCTAATCTGCCACGAAACAATGCAAAAAATATTTTACAATGGTTCATTTTCTAAATATTGACGATTTTAATATCGTTCAGTGAATTTTCGCAAAATATCGCCAATAGCGCCAAGTTGAACCCAAATTCAAAAAATAATTTTTTCGCCAAATTTGTCGCCAACTTGGCGATATGCCACCAAGTTGGTGTCAAACACTTGGTGACCAAAAGCTTGGCGACATATCGCTAAGTGGTCGCGCCAATTCATATCACTTGAGTCTGCATTGAAATTAACACTGATTTACCCAAAAAAGGGATAAAACACCCCCTTGGGAACATTCAAATGCAACTACAAGGGGAGGTGCACAACTAGATCATCCTCAGAGCCTCCATACCAAGCTAGAAGCTGCACGGCAAATAGTTTTTGAGTTATGCGACCCACATACACTGCTCGACATTGAAAATGCAACACCAAGAAGGAGTGGTCAGAAATTCATGCAAATTTTACCGTAGACGCACGTCACTGAGTTATGCAAATGATATGAAATGCGCAGCTCTCCGACGCATGTGAAGTAAGATATAAGAGAATGAAATTGAAAAGTGGGCTATGTTCATGTTGGTTTTTCTGCCAGACTAATTATCGGAGAAATTTGGTTTTTGTCTCGAAGGATACGTGTGATAGGAGGAAATGCCACGCCGTCCTCAACGAAGACACTTCCAGCATATAGACGACTTTACAAGGGGTATGGTGATCGGACTGAGAAGGGGAGGTTGATCCATACCTCAAATTGCAGCTGATACCCACATGGATGCAAGCACTGTGCATCGGCTGTGTCGGAGATGGTTGGAAAGAGGAAATGTAGCCACATTGAGGGGTGCAGGTACAGCCAGAGTGACGTCAGACCGCTTGGATCGACGGATTCACTGACAAGCTGTGGCGGATCCGCAAGTCACTTGTACGTCGATTCTGCAGCACGTGCAAGGTACCCTGGATGTTCCTGTGTCGACCAGAACCATTTCCCGTCGCCTCTTTGCACGTGGCCTGCAATCACGGCGCCCGCTAAGAAGATTGCTATTGACTTCACAGCACAGACTGCAACGTTTGGAATGGTGCCGGACCAGAGCGACGTGGATGGCAGAATGGCAAACCGTAGTGTTCTCAGATGAATCCCGCTTCTGTTTGTCCAGCGTTAGTCATCGCATACGTGTGTGGCGTCGACGTGGAGAAAGATTGAATCCGGCAGTAACTGTGGAACGCCCCACAGCGCGACAACGTGGCATAATGGTTTGGAGCGCTATTGCATACAATTCCGTATCACCTCTAGTTCGTATTCGGGGCACTATGACGGCCCAACGATATGTAGATAATGTACTGCGGCCGGTGGCAATCCCCTACCTTCAGGGTCTGCCAAATGCAATTTTTCAACAGGATAACGCCCGGCCTCACAGTGCTCGAATCAGCCAACATGCTCTACGAGGTGTACAGATGCTTTCCTGGCCACCATACTCTCCTGACTTGTCACCAATCAAACATGTGTGGGACGTGATTGGAAGCCGTTTGCAGAACCTGTCACTGCCTCGTTCAGAGGACGAACTGTGGCAAATGGTTGAAAGGGAATGGAGTGCCATCCCTCAGGACACCATCCGCAGGCTTATTGACTCCATGCCTAGACGTGTTTCTTCGTGCATCGCTGTCCGCGGTGGTCCTACTTCTTACTGAGCCGACGCCGTCCTCGCTCTAAATTTTGCTTATTTATTTTGAAATAAATATCACTTATTGTTCCATGCTGTCTCTGTCTTCTTACCAAATTTCATCAATTTCTGACCACTCCTTCTTGGTGTTGCATTTTCAATGTCGAGCAGTGTACATACATACGCACATACGTGCATACAGACGTCACGAGAAAACTCGTCGTAATTAACTCGGGGGTGGTTGAAAAGGATTTTTCGGCTGCTTATATGTTGGTAGGTACATATGCACGTGCTGACAGGTCAAAAAAACTACTGAGCATTCATTCGGGGGTGAACAAAATCAAAATTTAAACTCAAATTTGAGTGATTTTTTTTTTCGCGATCACAATACTTCCTTTACTACGTAAAAGGAAGTAAAAACATCGATGATTTCAAACATCGATGTTTCAAAACATGGATCTTTGTTTTGAATATATTGCGTACAAATTTAGATAGATGTACAGTAACCCCTCGTTACTTCGCGCCTCGTTATATATCTCAATCCGTTATATCGTGCTTCCCCTTTGTCTCCCAAAAACATATCGATTGTAATTATAGAAAACTTTTCCTATCACAGTCGAACCTTGTCTATCTCGAATCTGCTTATCTCAAAAACCTCTCCATGTCAAACTTTTTCAATTTCCCTGCTTTTACAGCATAAATTTAATGTTTTTTCTCATGTTTATCTCGAATGATTTTTCCCGAAAACCTCTATATCTCGAATTTTGACGACTCTCATTTTTGAATTTCATCTCCAGCCACCTTTATAAATGGTATAACTTGGAGACAAAAATCATCTTTTGCACAATCATTCAAAGACTATGTTCGTATTTAAAAGTATGCATTAACTTGCTAAGCGATATAGTCATCACAATTAGTAAAACGTGGACTCACAACATGTCGTACAGTAAAATATTCAACAATATCAATGCAAAAGAATCTATTAAGTATTTGACTTTGTTCCAATTGCTTATATTTTTGTAAATTTTATCACAACCTCTGTATCTCGAAACCTCCGTATCTCGAATTTTTTTTCTGTCCCGTGAAATTCGAGATAGACAGGTTTGACTGTAATACTAATGCACCAACAACTGATTGTTGATGTAACTTTTTTTTTGCTGTACTATAAAACATCGACATTGGAAAAAAAAAATCGAATGCGAAATAACGATGTTTAAAAATCAGCGACCGTAAATGATAGGTGGTAATTAAAGATTTTTTTTCCCAATAAGATATATACTGTAACCACTGATAAACGATGAATGTTTAAAATAAAATACTTTTATGAAACTTTTTTGCTGAAATACAAAACATCGACATAAAAAAAAAAAATAATAATAATAATAAAAACAAACAGTGAGGACAAATCAGCGATGCTTAAAAAATATCGAGCGCAAAACATCGATAATAATCACAAAAAACTTTTTCCCAATGAAATTAATTAGTTTCCGATGAACGATATACATAAATGTTAAAATAAATATAATTACCTCACATTTTTACGCACCTTTTTTGCTGAAATATAAAACACCGAAAAAAAAAAAACACCGAAATTGAAACATCGATGTTTGAACGATGCTCGAATGAAATCACGAATTTTACAAAATGATGAAATATGCGCATGCGTTAAGAAAATACATTCAACATGATTTTAATTAATTTATACATATGGGTGATTCTACAAAAATGGGAATATTTCTAACATGTAGATTTCAAAAAATTAATTTAAAATTAAAAATCTGAAAAAAATCAGCAAAGCACTTCATAAGTTACATAATTAAAATAGAATATCAGCAGAGCTTAAATAATTGTATTTTATTGTATTTTTGAATTTTTATTTTTTTGAAGGCATATGTGAATGATAAAAAGGGCATGTGGATGACACAATGGGTATGTGAATATAGCACAGTAAGTATGTGAATAACACAAATACAATAGGTATATTAATGAAATTTTTTAACCAGTAAACTGTTAGACATAATTTTTAAACATTGTACTATTATAGTTTGGCTTTTGATTCATCCACGTGTCTTATATTGGGGCATGTGAATGACAATAGAAAAAGGGCATGTGAATGACAAAACACAAGTAATTGGGTTCTCAAAAAGTCATATCTGAATATTTTTCGGCTTCACTTCGAATTAGAACCCACAAATGTAAGCCTTAGGATTATTCATCATCAAAATTTATTTACATGTACATTTTACATGCATTCTGTGGGGCATGTTAATGACAAAGATAAAAAACACTTGCCTTGAAAGTTGAGTTTAGCTTGCGTTTTTTCAAAAAGTAATTGCAGAACAGCAAAATTAATCCTCAGCCAGGAATAACAAAGTTCCATGCTTTATTTTAAGATGTGTTGCCAGATTTTGAAACAAAACATTTCAGAGAAAAATATCTATACTTTTTAGGCATGTGGATGGCTGATAATCGCTGGGACAAAGTTTAAATTAACTTTTAGAGATATTACTTTCATATTATTTTGCTTTTTTTGTGATTTACATCTTGCACACATTCATATTTATAAATAAAAACTCTTGAAAAAAAAATCACTTATTTTTTTTAAATCTATATTCCATTGATTGTGAAAATTGCACCTATGGGACAGGGCATGTGGATGACATTTCAATCTAATATCCTTTTTTAAAATGAATAATAATTAAATATTGACATTGTTGATAACGAAAATTATAGAACAAAAGACGCATAAAAATATTCCCAAAATAGTTTTTTATTAAATTAAAAACAAAAAGAGCAATTAGTATGGAACACAAATTTGCCCATTTTTGTAAAATCACCCATATACCCAAGCAGCACAAAGGCGTTCAAAACACGTTCTGCAACACGTACAGAGCGCACCAGCCGGCACGTTCAAAACACGTTCTCGCAGCACGTGTTGTCAACGTCTATGTGTCTCATCGATCGATGGTAATATGACACGTCGAAATCTGGTGTTGACCACCTTTTTTTGTCCCAGTTTTGAACGTGGAATGATAGGTTATATTTAGGTTCTGGAAATACGTTTGTTTTCAGTGCTCCCCAGCTGAAAAAGTATACTACGTATACCCCACTATCCGGTGGCCGTGACGTGTTTTAACCGTGACGTCATTTTTGATCCATGATCGTCGCCATCTTGGTTTTAATTATTTAATTACTTAATTAATTTATTTAATTTAACTATTGATTGCTTACTTACTTTGAATTTAATATATTCATTCCGCGGGATTCGAACGCGGGTCCCTTGCGACTCCAGCAGCACACGCTAACCACTATACGCTACTTGATCTCATCGAGGGAGCAAAATAATACTTTAAATGGAAATTTTTTTTGCAGGAGGCGCCATCTATGAAAGACTAAGGGCGTAAATCATATCATTTTACTAGTATGAATGCAATGCTTTTTTACTGAAATGCATGCAAATCTGATTAGGATCTTGGGAGAAAGAGTTGTTTAGGATAAAACTTAAAGTTTCTGCAGATATTATTCCTCTTCCCTTTCTAAAAAGCAGCAATTCACGACCTCTATTCTGAGAAATTAAGCACCTCCTTAAGCACTGAAATGACACCGTGATAATATCAGGGCTGCAGAGTCGGAGGAAAAATGGTCGACTCCGACTCCGGGATTTTAAAACTTTCGACTCCGACTCCGACTCCCGACTCCTGCTTTTTATGAAATTATTTATTTTTTTACCCAAATGTGAAGAGGGAAAAACCCTAAACAAAGGTTGAAATATTAAGTCCATTTTTAAAAGTTTCATTTTTATTGATGGTCGTAGCCAGGACTCACTTTAGGGAGGGGGGAGCAAGCCGGGGTATCCCAGTTGGAGGTCATGGGAGGTCATTATGACCTCTCGAAAAGCTTAATTTGGTCATGAATTCTCACAGGTAATTTCACCACATTTACCTCAATTCTCGGAGATCACTATGACCTCCCAAAAAGTTCATTTTCTCCAGAGCAAATGACAAGTGCCGCTCTTGTCATTTGACTCCGTACAAAACTAATCCTTTTCTTGTTAAATGGCCAGATTTTATTTTAACACAATGCATTTTTGCTGCAAATATTTTTTATTATCTTGCATAAGCCCATACATAGCAATTCGTTTCACAAAGCAAACCCGCCATTTTGAAGCCCTTTTTAATGATCCTAGATGCTTAGGATTTGGTTTAGGGATTTGGATCTGTTAGTTTCAAAGACATGTTTTCACCACCATAAAATTTCATCGAAATCGAAGGTGGTTGGAGTCGGAGTCGACATGTTTTTCAGCAACTCCGACTCCGACTCCTTTAGTCCAAAATCAGTCCGATTCCGACTCTTCGACTCCGACTCCGACTCCGCTGCCCTGGATAATATTACTGTTTTTGCACGTCAAATATCACGTTCCTTAAGCACTGAAATGACACCGCGATAATATTACTGTTTTTACACGTCAAATATCACGTTCCTTAAGCACTGAAATGACACCGTGATAATATTACTGTTTTTACACGTCAAATATCACGTTCCTTAAGCACTGAAATGACACCGTGATAATATTACTGTTTTTACACGACAAATATCACGTTTCTTAAGCACTGAAATGACACCGTGATAATATTACTGTTTTTACACGTCAAATATCACGTTCTTTAAGCACTGAAATGACACCGTGATAATATTACTGTTTTTACACGTCGAATATAACGTTCAAGTGACACTTAGCACCGTTATTTGACCAATAACACCATTTTTGCACCAAATTTGAACGTTCTGGTGCTGCTGGGGTAAGAATGACCGGTTGTCATTCTACTGAATGCAAAATTTCTAACAAAACAAGGTATTGACAGCGAGTGCAAAGTGGCGTAAATCACAAAACGCTGCGTTTCATATCTCGGTGAATATTGGTCGCATAAATTTCAAACTTTTTGCGTTTGAATTGTTTTTTTATGCTCTTGATTTCTCTGAATATAAGTTAGGGAATCTAGGATTCGTATTAAAGTTACGGCTCGTATTTTTTGACTTTTTTTTTCGCTTCAAACTTTAATTATCTTAACTATGCATCTTATTTTGAGCATTTTCGCTATTGGAAATATGCATCAAGGGCGAACGGTGGCAAAAATAAAGGTAATGCAAGTTGAAACTGAACTTCCTGTGTATTATCGCGTGTTATTAAAAGGAAAAGAATTTTTGCTGTATTAACCCATTTATGCCCAGTAGCCTAAAAACGGGACGCTTGTTAGTTACTGCATACAAAAACCTGTGATGGGTAAATCCTTTTACTAAAGCTGTTTTTCACAAGTTAAATAGTCCTTCTTGAGAAACATAGTTAGAGCCACTATTTGGACATCAGAGTTTATTTATTGACAGCTATTTTCAGACAAATCAGTCGATCAACGATCCAGCATGGGTAGCCACAGAAAGTAAGTTTTTTTTTTGCGAACTTATTTTTCATAAAATTAAACTATTTTAAATGATTTGCTTAAAATTGATCAGAGATGCCTTCTGTAATGTTACTTTGCACAAGTAAAGTCAAGTAAGGTCGCATTTTGCACACATATCTGCAAAATATCCCATAAACAGGACGTTAAAAAATCTGGTATGGACCTCACACTACTTTCTTTTACGTGTAAATTTCTTAGTAGTTGCCTTAAGTGTTAAAAAAAGTGCTTGGAGTGCGCAAGGTAACAATTCAAATATTTACTCCCCTAATCTGCCCCCAAAAAATGCAAAAAATATTTTACAATGGTTAATTTTCTAAATATTACTGATTTTAATATCATTCAGTGAATTTTTCGCAAAATATCGCCAATAGCGCAAAGTTGAACCCAAATTCAAAAGATAATTGTTTCGCCAAATTTGTCGCCAACTTGGCGATATGTCGCCAAGTTGGCGTCAAACACTTGGCGACCAAAAGCTTGGCGACATCTCGCCAAGTGGTCGCGCCGATTCATATCACTTGAGTCTGTATTGAAATTAACATTGATTTACCCCAAAAAAGGTGTAAAAACCCCCTTCGGAACATTCGAATGCAATCACAAGGGCTAGATCCCCCTCAGAGCCTACATACCAAGCTAGAAGTTTCTACGGCATATAGTTTTTGAGTTATTCTACATACATCCGCACATACGTATACACAGACGTCACGAGAAAACTCGTCGTAATTTACTCGGGGGTGGTTGAAAAGGATTTTTCGGCTGTTTGTATGTTGTTAGGTACATATGCACGTGCTGATAGGTCGAAAAAACTACGCGACATTCATTCGGGGGTGAGCAAAGTCAAAATTTAGACCGAAATTTGAGTGAAATTTTTTAAATTCGTACCTCGTGAAAAACTCATTCTCGCCATTTTGCGTAAGTCGTTTGTGCACTTCTGAACTGGCGAGCTACGACTTTGACAATGTGGTGATAATAGGGAAATTGTCAAGATCATAACTCAAGTTACCAGAGGTGCACTATATACATCTAGAACTAACCGGTTGCGATAATAGAAATCATGCTATTTAAAAGTGGACACACTGTCTTTATAAAAAGTCAAAAATCTGCGTTACTGTCCCACACAGGACGGTGGGCTCCCCCAGTTCTACACAGAATTTGCTGCTAGAAATGTACTGCAAGGGGGCCACGGTGGCCTAATGGTAGAGTCTTCTCCTCGCAAGCAAGTGGTCGTGGGTTCGAGTCCTGCCCTGCCCATGGTTGTTATTTCAACCTCTGTACACCGTAAATCTGTCCTGTGTTTGTCAGGAGGCAAGGCGCATAGTACACAGTCCCCATATATGTCGAAGCTCATGGCTTCTGTATTAAAAAAAATGTACTGTGTGTAAACAGCCTGCTGATGTTTAAAACCCAACGGAGAGGTTTTATCTGCGGCCTTGTATTTTCAGATTAGACTTTATCAGGTGAGTCGTAGGTGTACAAGCGGAGTTCAATGAATGCATTAAAAGTATTTATTTTCGAGCATAAATTACTGCCGCGATTTAGGAGAGCCTTATCTTCTCTTCAAGGAAGGAGCTGAGTTGGCAAGTATCTGTTTTATCAGTCCAGTGGAGGACAGCCAGTAAGATGTCCAGATTAGCCGAACCAAAGCTGCGCTTGGCAATCGCTTATTTGGAGCTTCTTTTTCGAGTTTTCGAAGATAAACTAGTAAACTACGATGTTGCTCGTTTCAGCTAGAGTTTAGAAAACTTGTTGAAGATTGACCAATGATCGTTTTTGGTGGTCAACATTCGCTGTTTCAGTTGCTTCTTCTCTTTGATGCTGAGTTGATTCGATTTTTTCTTCTTTCGTTCGTTTTCCGTATTGCCATTAGTCTTGAGGAATATGGTCTACTTTAGGTAAGCGAAACTTTTTCTGAAGTTCTTTTTTTCTTTCTTTTTTTTTTCAACAAACACGCTTTGTTTTCCTCATCATCTCCGTTTTTGATGTTTCTGAAATTTTTCAGATTGATACGACGACAAGAACAAGGATAGCTCGTTATTTACAATATTTATTTACCGAGATTGATTTTCGTCGTCTCGGTTACAATTCGTCAGCGGTTTGTGTTCAGTCAAGTTTCTATTCAAACGGATTTTACATTACAAACTTTTTTTTTTGTAAAATCACGCTTTTTTTCTGGAAAAACATCAATTTAGATAAAACTCATCTGTATACAAAATTTCCGAATTGCCAATTTCTATCACTTATGATTGATAAGAAATAAAGGTACCATTTCAGTTTGCATTGTAAATATAATAATCTTTATAATGAGTGTACGGCGACTAATTGGCCATAATAAGTCTATCTTTATCACAGCATCCTAAATACTGTTTCTTTTTGATGAAAATGTTTTTTTAATTGTTAATAATTAATTTGATATTAAACATTGCATTGTCATCGGGTTGAGGTTACCTACAAAATTTCAAAAGAATCTCATCACAGAAAGTAAGTGAAAATTGAGTTGCGAGATTCCACCGGAACAGACAAGAAATAAACAAAATTAATTAAAAACATGGTAATAATCCTTTTGTACAACAAAGTAACAATAGTAAGCAATGCATATCTAGCACAAATGGGCAAATTGTTAGCAGACGCGTGTTTCAGGGTTTCAAGAAACTCCTATTTCAATGTGCAGAAGTGTGAGTTTTTGGATTTAGTTTCATTCTATTGCTAATTTGGTGAGGATATACGTTGTTCGCTGTTGTTACTTTCAAGTAACTTGCATGATAATTTTCCTAAAGGAAAGATGTCGTGGTTTAAGTGGTTACTAGTAATAAAAAATCACAGCTGAATAAAAAGTGTGGGATACTTACTAAATACTTGAATTTTCCATGTCTAGTAACCACCATATAGAGTTTCATTATAACAATAAGAAGAAAATTGGTTCTCAGAAATTGACTAAATTTTGAAACTTTATTTTTTAAAGAATATGGTTTCTGAGAAAAATAAATCAGAACTGACAGACCTAAGTAAAATATTACAAATATCCTTCTGAAAAGTCAAAAAAGAAAGGAAAAAAAAATGAAAAAATAGCATTAAAAGTCATTATCATAACAAAAATTTTGCTGTCACAAACTGGACAATTACCTTTTACCAGACTAGGGGCTCTGCCCCCTGCTCGCTTCGCTCACCAACCCCCGTTCTCCGCCTGCGGTGAGTACCTTACCGCCTTCGGCGGCTCGATATGACCCCCCCTCACTCATCTTGATGTAAAATAATTTTTTTTTTTTTTGTGAAATGCTCACATACCCTTTAAAAGCACTGTAACATTTCCTCTACAATTTAAAATAATTCGACAAATAAATAAAAGAGATCCCCCCCCCTTTCCTGATATGAAAAACGAAAAAATATATATATATATTCAGGTACATAACTAAAAAACATAGTAACATATCTAGCCCAAACAAAAAATCCACTTCCTTTCCCTTGAAGAAAAAAAAAGTTAACTCAAACACGCAATGTAATTCATATGAAATCACTTAAACAAAATAAACTACCATAAAAATAATGACAACCTTTCTTAAATGCTAAAAAAAAGAGTAAAGTAAATGGGTCATTTTCAAAGTTAGGTGTCATTTGAAAATTTGAAGTGTGTAAAAAAAAAATCTATGGATCAAGTATAATTCTGGAAAATAATTAATCAAACATACTTATATTACACTATTTTAACAATTTTCGTACAGTTTCTTTTTAAAATTTGTTTTAGTTGGGGCACTTTTGAACAAATAATATGAAAATTGTCATGTCTGTCACCGGACAAACTTCCTAAAATTTTACTACTCAAAGCTAAGTACAAAACAATATAAACATGAATTCCATGTGACTAGTGAGTCTTTCTATGCACTGAATAAAGATATTTAAATTGATAGTTAATTATTATTATTTTTTGAATTTTCTTTTGTCATGTCTGTTACCAATATTGCATTTTGACAAGTATTTTCTTATTGTAAAATATCATACAAACAAAAATAAAACAAAACTCTGTTATTTACTAATGTGTCACATAAAGAGACATTATATTAAACTTTAATAAAATTGGTATTATGCTCATTAACAGTTTTAAAATGAAAATTATGAATGGTAACAGACAAGACATAAAGTAACAGACATGACATACTGTAATGAAAATGTACAATAATGCTGTGAAGTATATATATTTTCTTTTAGTACTGATTATTTAAGCTGAAATTCAGATGTATATTTAAACACAAAGATTAAAAAGAGTACTTATTTTTTGTAAATATGATTACTCAATATTATACCGTGCTAAACCTACATTAAATAAGAAATATTGCAGTTGCCGATCCAGTAAGACATGGATTTGGCAATTTCATTACAATATCATCTTATTCAATTTCGTATTGTCATCTTCTCAGTAAAATTCTGCATGGTTCTAAACCTTTTTCAAATATTTAACAGTAAAAAAACTATCCTCCCTATTAATTATCTCTGAAATAAAATATTTTACCGACTTTTTTCCTTCTAGTTTCACCCCGAAAACAAAATTTCCATCTCTTATGTTTTTTATTTGAAAATCATTACATAAAAACTTTTCAGTGGATTGCTCTTGTGGTTGTTTGGTTTTTTCTTTTTTCAATATTATGGCTTTATTTTTCTATTAACGTCAAAATTTTTGAAATCAAATCATATGGAAACATTTTTTTGTCTGCAAAAACAGCTCATATCTCAAAATGGTATCTTGCTCTTTCCTAAAGAAAATATTTGATGGATATGCATAGTTCTTTTTAAAACTGGTATGGCAGAAGGAAAGCTTCCACGTGTTCTTCAGACACAAAATAAATTTTAATCTTCATTTTATTTTTTAAATATTGTATAGTGTCCTTACATTAGGAATGTCTGCACGCTATGCCACCTCTTCACTTAACAGCAGTTCTCACTCCATCAACAGCCCCCTTATCATGATCCACTTCATAGAAAGACCATGATCCGTATTATTATGAAATTTTCCGAAATAATTTTGTTTAAAAGAAAATAAATGCTTCTGTCGATACTGCGTTGTAGGGCCATCAGAAAAAAAAGTTCAATTTTTCGCAGCAGTATATCAAAAATTGGCTGAAGATGAGCCCAAATTGCTGCAGGCCCATGCTTTCTGAAGGTGAGCAAAATGCAACGGGATCTTTTAACTTGTCAAATACAAAACCCCAGTGTGTAAGAAGGCTTGTTTTCTTGAGCCTCCAAAATAAAAAGATTGAACTTCTGTAGCAAATTTACAGTTATCTAGAGTATTTTTCTGTTTCTATGCTGGGGTGAGTGCCATACTCATATGAAGAAAACAAAAATAGTTTTATAATTTTGATTTATTTATCTCTTTTAAACCATCTATGTATTTAAAAACAACTTATCAAATTTACGCTTACATAAGGATTTTTTAATAAATTTTATATACCTTCAGGTAATATTGGCATTAATTATTCATTAAATCTTTCATAAAGATAGAATTAAAGACATAAGTTCAAAACTATATTAAAAATCTAAACTATATAATACAAAAGGACTTGTTACAGCAAGCATGAAATATTAATTAATTTAATTGAATTGAAACGAATATAAATTAGAACAAAAAGAAGTATGTTTAATTGATACCTCATTTATTGGAAAGATACATCTAAAACCATTTTTTTGATCAATTAATTCTGCATTCTGACTAAAATTCATTCTAAAAACAAAAAAAACAAAAAAAAAAAAAAAACAAACAAAAATCTTTGGAATTTTTACCAAAGAAAAAAAAAGCATGTCAAGTCTTATCTGATTTGTCATGTCTGTTACTAAATATGGTAACAGACAAGACAAGTAACAGACATGACATTTTAAGAAAAAAAAATTGTGGGGAAAAAATTCTACAAAATTATTAAAAATTCTACTTGATTTAGAGTACAATCTCACTAAACTATCTAGCTGAAATAATTAATAAAAAATTATTTTATGCAAGTAATTAAGGTAACAGACATGACACAATAAAAATATATTTACTAATAAAAGACTTCTGCTTCCTTTAAAGAAAACTGAACATTCAAAATGATTGTTGCTATATTTCTTGTTTCCATGTGCTTCAGTACTATAGAAGTGTTGTCATTCCAGAATTCAATGCACATGGTTTAAAAATTGTAAAAATGTGTATGGTAACAGACATGACATTAATTTCTGGACAACTCTATGATATTAGTTAAAAAATTAAAATTTTCACTTTTATTTAAAATAACCTTATTAGAATGTAATTTATAGTATGAAGCATGATTTCAAAATATGACAGAGGGGAGAATTTGACTACTAAATTCAAATTCTTGTTGTTCAACTTCAGTCTTTATTTTTTGGACAGCTGTATTTTTCGTTTCTCTTCAACTCATTCCTAAAAAACCCATTTTCTTAACAAAAAATATTATTAAAATTATAATTCCTGTATTAGAAATTGTCTGCTAATAAAGATACTAAAAGGTAAATTTATTTAAAGTTGCTCAAAATTTTTTTTAAAAAATATTTTTTGACGGACAGTAAATGGCACCGAAAAATGAAAGTGACCCAAATATGCGATAAAAGCAATCGTGTATAGTTTGTTGAATTAAGACAGGCAATAAACAAAAACGATGTCACCGGTTTTCTTTGTCGAACACGACCTTGTTGAACGATTTTGAAGCCGTTTGGCTTAATGTAATATAATTTTGCTCGAGGTGAGCCTTAAAAAATAGCTAAATTAGATAATCAGTATTCAGCCAATTTTCTTATCGGTGCCAAAAAGAGTTTGTTTACCAATCGTGGAAAAAATTCGGCTGTGTGCGGAAATGTACTTTTTTAATAGAAAAAGAGAAAAATAAAATAAAAAAGGGTTTTAAAAAATTTAAGGTCGATAAAAGTTCATGTCACCCAAGTCTGAAACTTGGAGCCCTTTTTGTCGACATTGGAAAAGTGCAGGGGGCAAAAATATCCACATAGCTAAGATTCAATCATACAAAAAAATTTGTTGATAAATAATAATTAAATTAATTCCAAAATATATCAAAAATAATGAAGGGCACAATATAAAATTTTCTCTGAGAAAAGAGAGGGGAGGGGGTTCAAGTATTAGCACATTATTCGCTAGAGGTGAAAAGCGGGATGGGGAAAGAGTGACACAAAATTTTTTTTTAGGAAATCATAGTGTGATGTGTTTTTATTTTACTTTAGAGCAAATAATTTTTTTTTCAAGATTTATGCTGTATTTTCTAGAACAGCCGATTTTCAACCGATGGTTCAGCGAAACGGTATCGGTCCGTACAAAAATTTCACTGGTCCTCAGAGATTTTTTCTCTTCTGCGTTGAAAACGAGAAAATAATATGAAAAAAAATCATATATAACTACTTTTACCTGAGTTTTGCAGTTAATTTTAGTAGCTTCCTGTGATTTTTCAGTAATGTTTAGTGCTTATGTGCAATATTTACAATAATTACTTACCTTATAATGAACGTTTAAACATATTTTGTAACTGTTTTTAAAGCCCACTAAGATTATATAAATTAGTTCATTTATTATTATTTTTCTTTTGTTAAAAAGAGGCGAAAACCCCAGTCATTCATGAAAATTTTTCTCAAGCATTCAAAGAAAGGAAAAAAAAAAAAATCTTAAATTTAAAGTTCTCCAAAAGCAAGCTTTTTTTCCTTCTTTTCTTTTCTTTTTGTTGCGGGAAAAAAAAATTTAAAAAAGAAAGCAACACCGGTCCGCATTTTTTTTCAATAGCTCTTGCCGATCTGCAGATCAAAAAAGTTCCGAGAAACGCTGTTCTAGAACGTGTTTCTGTAAGAACTAGCATAAATAATGACTTAAAGTTTTCTTGAGAACGAAACATTGTTTATTTATTTATTTATTTTTAAGGATAAACTGTTCAATATTGATTTCCAGAAAATAGTTATCAGAAAAATAGTTTTCATTAAATATTTCTTTCAAACTAGACCGTTACAACTTGATAAATGAAGTACATAGCTTTATTTCATTCCACATGAAAAGAATTTTAAGTATTAGAAATCACCTTCAAAAATGTGGCAGAACTATGTGCGGATATAAATCATCTCCGATAAAGTAATCCTTTTCTCGCATTGTGTAAATCTTATGATAAATGGCTTCTGGTTGAGCTTAAACCATTTATCAAGTCAACTAAGATTTTAAATCGATGAAGCGTTAACTCACTTTGTACCAAAATTTGCTTTTTGGTTAAGATTTCTTTTGACAACTTGTTCTTTACTTTACCGGCAATACTCTGTTGTCACTAAGCATTAAACTTGTTATACTTGCACAGCACCACTATCTACTACGATAGTGGTGCTGTGCAAAGCAGGATTAAAAAACTGACTCAAATGAGGAATTTCAAAATTATATTTTTGTGTCCAGAATCATGGGAACATAAATATTTTAATCTTCCCGATTAAAATTTTTATGCTGTGCTTTTAGAATAGCTATGTAGAAAATCTATGCTTGATTTATGCGTGATGCCAAAACTTGACCTTTCTGAAATTTGCAAAGAAGAACGGGAATAGTCTTGGAATCAACCAAGGGTGGATACAGTTTCTGATTTTAGAGGAGTCATTATTTAAAAAAAAAGGGGGGGGGGCATTGTTTCAAAATTTCCCTGGGGGTTAAAGGATAAATTAATAAATTTCTAGTGATTCGAATTTAAAGTCTGAAGGTTATTTCCGTTGTGGGTATGAGGGTAACAAATTTGCAGTTTGCTGTCACTACTAACGAAATTTTTATCAGTGCACACGACAGAAATTCTAAAAATGAACACTAGTCAGTTGTTAAACTACGTTTGTTCTGAACAATGTCTTCACTTTGGAAAAGGTTTTGCTTTTATAAAGGAAATTTGTAATAAATGCCTATTTTTTTTTTCTCTCTGTTTATTCTCATGGCGGGTTAGATTATCAGCTACTCGTTAGCAGGGTTCGCAAGTTTTACCAAAGTGAAAAGAACCTCGGATTAAAAAAAGGAAAAATCCGGCCGGTAGAAATGGGTTTCATCACGCTGGAAGAAATGGAAGGAACTAAGGAGCTGATTTTGAGAGTTCACAATATAAATTTCAGTTTTGAATGATAAAATAAATTTATTTTTAAATAAAAAAATAAATACGTATCGTTAGATCTGTAATTATTAATTACGCATGATAAGTTAATGGTTAAACTTTTTAATACTACTATCAACATCAAATTTAATCGTTCACACTGTGTGACAATATTTAGCAATTGCATTTTATTTAGACGTTCTAATTAAAACAAATTAGACGTTCTAATCAAAACAGTGATTACAAATATGTATCTACTGCATTTAAGTGGAATTTTAAATTTTAATAGCTTATTACCTACGAATTTAAAATACTTCACTATGGACGTAATTAAAAAAATATTTTGGCTAAAAATTATTTTGTCCCACGTTCTTCCTTAAGGTGATTCCAACATGAGGTAGAAAAATAATCGAACATTTTAGAGCAATGACAAGTTCACTAATCCGATACAAATTGCAATAATAATAATAATAAAGATAAAATCTCTAATATAATTTTATGTATTAGCGGT
>JAXGGA010011225.1:0-43319 GCA_038373865.1 Uloborus plumipes
AAATGGTGAAAAAGTTTCCTGCAGTTGAGCTTTTCTTATTCTATGCGGTTTAGTCTCAATGCATCGAATGCAACTAGCACAAAAATTTAAGCAGTCAACATACATGTTGTCCCAATATAGATTTTTAGAAAGAAAATCATATGTTTTGGCTATACCAAAATGCGAATGATGAGCAATGTGTAATGCTTTAGGTTTCAACGAGTCAGGTACGACAATTTTTAAATTTTCCTGCTCACTCTCTGACAAACTATCCTTACAAAACATTAGAAGCTGAGTATCGGGATGAATACAAAATTTTCTATGTTTGTCTGAAACCACACGATTTAAAATGTTATTATATATAAAAGATAACTTCCTATCCCTTAATTGCTTTTTAAGAAAAGTCGAATTCGTGATCTCCAACAATGCATCTGTTTCTTCGTGAATGAAATTTAACACGTTTACACATTGCTTTAACAAGTTACCAGAACTCTGCACATGTATACAATTTACATTTTTATCACAACCAATAGCATCACCACACTTCCCAGAACTTTCATTATATACCTCAACTATATCAGGTAAGAATTCTTCTTCCTGATCTGAAGTATTTATCACCGGATTAATTTGTTTGTCGTTTAAGAGTGATGGATCACCTGTGATATCCACCTGGTTTTTTGACATATCTGTTCTCGAGAGCATATCAGCAAAAGAATTATTTGGTCCCGGTAAATGCAAAAAAGAAAAATTATATTGTGAAAGTGTCATTAGCCATCGAGTTGTTAACGATGCCGGGGACGATGTTTTCTTATATTCTTTCAGGCTCTTGGCATCACTTAGTAAATAAACATGACGATTAAAAATATATGACTTGAATGCTTCAAAAGTCTTGACAATGGCCATCAATTCCAACTTGATTGCTGGATATCTAGTTTCTGCTGGCGACAACAATTTTGAGAAAAAAGATATGGGTATGAACAGTAGGGTGGAGCGAAAAACAAAAATTTTCGAATTTTATTCTGTAACCCCTGGCAAAAGCTGTGCATGCATAAATATAATACACATGTAAAATATTATCAAGTTTGAACAACTCCTTTAGGGTCCTACCAGGACTTAAATTTCTCTAAAAATACGAAAAAAGGTCAATTTTCTAATTTTTTTTGTAACATACAAATAATCAGCGGTTTTGTTCTAATACCATTAAAATGCTTCCTTTTAACACTCTTTTCATGCATCTTAAAAATTATTTAAATTTTATGCATTATTAAGTTCGCACATAAACCACAAAGTTCTGAAATTAACGAAAAATTGACTTTTTTTTACCATTTTTTGCACGTAGCAATAATTCTTCTTTTGTAATCCAGATACTATTTCTTTTTGCAATGAATGGGCAAAATGCAGCTTTTAGTTGTAAATGCAATTATATTTCGTTACATTAACATCCCAGAACGCACCACAAGGAAGTAGCTGCATTTCGGGTGTCATTCTGCCTCTCCCATCCACCCAGCCACGTTATTTACATATTTGCAATACATTAATTAGGATGCAATTACTATCTGATGTTAAACAGGTTTCTCCTTTCGAATCAAAGTTTGAAGTTAGACTCATGACTCAGTTTTCGCATTGATGGTTGCGAGCCCCCTCCCCCCATAAAGTTTTTCATTTAAATTCAAATCTTGTCTCTTCCTTCAATAGCAATATACCGTCTCACTAACCAGTTTTAAATCCTTAATACAGTCGGAATGTAGAAGAGGTATACTTATTGAATCACTGATAAAGTACAACTTGTTTTTGAAAAGTTAACTTATTAACACAGCAAGAACTCGGTGGAAGATTTCGAAGCTTTAAAAACGGATTTAAAAAACGAGTAAAAGTACTTGATGGACATTGTCAATGTAGTACAGAAAGAAAAAAGTGGCCCTGATCTCACTATCGAAAATCGGAGATCTTTCAGTCATTAGCTTTCATTAATTCGAGCTAAATAGAGTTATGAAGCTGTTCATTTTCAAGATGAATTTCTAATGAGATAAAGATACTCGTCACAGTTATATCTTTAAATAATATGCTTCAGTACGGTTCAAGAAATTAGAAATTTTAAAAAAAGAAAGAAAATTTCATGGGTGAAACATGGAATTGTTGGTATAGTGAAAGTTACGCAATCTATATTTCATTTGATTGATTCTTCTTTTCGTAGATCCGGTGATTCGAAGAAATGCTTGCTTTGTTAATTTTGAGAACTTGTTATTGGCCACGGCAGTGGACAATAGTCAAACCGTAAAAGAGTTGGGTTATAGAAAGGCATACAAGATCAGAAAACACTTTGATAAAGGAATGAAAACCTTTATGACCAATATTAAGTTTCGAAAGTTGAGATATTTTTATTTGACATCATTAACGGGAGGAAAGTAAACACGCGTTGAACGGTCAATTTATTCTTATAATTCCAAACTTTTATAGAATGCATAATTTTTAATATGATTACAGTTCCATGATTCACGGAAATTTTCTTTCTTTTTATAAATTTCTAATTTATTGAACTAGACAGAAGCATGTTTTTAATGATATAACTGACGAGTATCTTTATCTCATTAGAAATTCATCTTGAAAATCAACAGCTTCATAACTCTATTTAGCTCGAAGTAATGAAAGCTAATGACTGAAAGGTCTCCGATTTTCGATAGTGAGATCAGGGTCACTTTTTTCTTTCTGTACTACATTGACAATGTCCATCAAGTACTTTTACTCGTTTTTTAAATCCGTTTTTAAAGCTTCGAAATCTTCCACCGAGTTCTTGCTGTGTTAATAAGTTAACTTTTCAAAAACAAGTTGTACTTTATCAGTGATTCAATAAGTATACCTCTTCTACATTCCGACTGTTTTAAGGGTTTAAAACTGGTTAGTGAGACGGTATATTGCTATTGAAGGAAGAGACAAGATTTGAATTTAAATGAAAAACTTTATGGGGGGAGGGGGCTTGCAACCATCAATGCGAAAACTTAGTCATGAGTCTAACTTCAAACTTCGATTTGAAAAAAGATACCTGTTTAACATCAGATAGTAATTGTATCCTAATTAATGTATTGCAAATATGTAAATAACGTGGCTGGGTGGATAGGAGAGGCAGAATGACATCCGAAATGCAGCTACTTCCTTGTGGTGCGTTCTGGGCTGCTAATGTAACGAAATATAATTGCATTTACAACTAAAAGCTGCATTTTGCCCATTCTTTGCAAAAAAATAGTATCTGGATTACAAAAGAAGAATTATTGCTACGTGCAAAAAATGGTAAAAAAAGTCAATTTTTGGTTCATTTCACAGAACTTTGCGGTTTATGTACGAACTTAATACTGCATAAAATTTAAATGATTTTTAAGATCCATGAAAATAGTGTTAAAAGGAAGCATTTTAATGATATTAGAACAAAAATGGTGATTATTTGTATTTTCCAAAAAAATTTAGAAAATTGACATTTTTTCGTATTTTTAGAGAAATTCAAGCCCTGGTAGGACCCTAAAGGAGTTGTTCAAACTTGATAATAATTTACATGTGTATTATACTTACGCATGCACAGATTTTGCCAGGTATTACAGAATAAAATTCCAAAATTTTTGTTTTTCGCTCCACCCTAATGAACAGTCCCTGTTTTTTTTTTGTAACAGCACACCACTGATTGCTAGACCGCTTGCGTCAGTATTTATGTAGAATTGTTCATTCCAATTAGGTTGCATGATATACGGATTATTGAAAAAAATCTTCTGTAGTTGTTGAAAACACTCATTTATCTCATCAGTCCATTTAAAAATAGCTTTCGGATGAGTCAGCTGATTCAACGGATGAATCCAGTCTGAAAATTTTGGAATCAAAGTTCTATAGTACGAACATATTCCAATGAAGCGTTTCAGTTGCTTCTTGGTTTTTGGAGGAGGAAAGGACGTGATTTTGATGATGTTAGACGAAATGGGCAATACCTTATTCTGAGAAATTTGGAAACCCAGATAATCTATTTTGTCCAAAAAAAATTGGCATTTCTTCGGTGACAATGTCATATTGAACTCAGTGAGAACAGCAAAAAGTCTCTCCAATTTAGATTGCATTTCTGAAAAACTGTTTGCAGCGACCACCAAATCGTCTAAGTAACAAAATTTTCCATCCATATTAGTTTGTTCGCATATTGTGTCTGAATAGTTCTGCATAATTGAAGCTCCGTTAGATACCCCAAATGGAATTCTTGAATATGCGTACGTTCCCCACGGTGTTGCAAATGAAAATCTGTCACGATATTCTTGTGGCAACTCTATTTGATGGTATGCAGCATGTAAGTCCAACGTTGAAAAATATTTGTATGCCGACAACGAGTTAATTAGGGATTGTATGCGCGGTAACGGGTAAGAAGAATGGACTATAGTGGAATTCAACAGCCGGAGATCTAGAGCCAACCTATACTTCTGAATTTCAGATCCTTCAGAGCGTTTCTTCACCAGCAACATCGGACATCCATAGGCGCTGAGAACCCTTGAGATGACGCCTGCTTCCTGCAATTGACTCAGCTGATTCTTAGCTTCTTGCTGAAGACTTTGAGGTATCGGAAAAGGAAGAGATTTAATCGGGAAATCATGCGTAAATTGGAAATCCACTCTAATTTTGTCCGAATGCCCCAACGAGTTCAAAGATCCGGAAAAACATTGTGTATTTCTCTTTAGAAATTCTTGCATTGTCCGTATTTGATTTTCGTCTAGATGATCCAATTTAAAATTTGAAATGTTGAATTCTTTTTCTCGTAATGTTAACACTTCCTCCGATGCTTGAATAGAATTGATGACATGTTGCTCCGAATTTCTTTCTATTTCCTTAATATGCTCGATTTTGGCTAAGTGACCCATCACCATATTTTTATTTAGATGAAGTGTTTGTGACGAAGTATTTTGTACGTATAGAAAAAAAGAATTGTTTTTGCATGACTGATCTTTGGAAGCTCTATCAAAACGAATGATTGAATCCTCGATTTTGCATGACTGAATTGAGTCGCAAATAGTAAACAAAAATTGTGAGTCCTTCTCATACTCTCCATGAGCAAATACCTTAATAAGGTCTGTTTTATTCGGCTCTACGAATTGTTTTGAAAAAACCTGAACGCGATTCTCCACGCTCAAACTGGGAAATGTGCTGATGCTAGCATTACAATTGTCACATGCATTTGCATTGACTTCGAGTTCATGAGGACCCCTCAGTAAACTAAATTTGTTACCATCATAGCACAAAATATTTTCTTTTGGTACCATATACATGTTATATTTTGTGAGAAAGTCATAGCCCAAAATTCCAGCAAAAGGCGAATCCTCTCTAATTGGCATCGTAAAAAAATTATGTCTAAAGAAAAAATTTTTAATTTTAAAAGAGAACTCAACACATGACTGAAATTCGACAGTCGAATTGACAGTTGACACTGTAATATGTCTACCTGAATTTTTTATCTTTGCATGTTGTTTCACTCTCTGCAACACACTGTCACTTAAAATGCTCAGACTTGCTCCTGAATCAACCAAAAATACAGAAGATGTCTGACCGATCTGAATTTCTATCAGAGGCAGTTTCCCTGACAAGTCCTCATGACCCGTATTTTGCAATTGTACATTAACAATAGCGGCTGGAATAAATTCCTGTGCCAAAACAGAAGGAAAAGATGTTTTTTTCTTAATTGGTGATGTTTGCGTAGCCAAAGTTTAACCTAGTTTAATTACTCCAGTTGATTTTTGTTTAACAATCTCATTACTTTTACCTTGTGTAATGAAATTTCTATTACCAACATTATTTTGCCCCACAGGGTTAAAATATTGAATACCCTGAGAGAATCCATTCGTCAACTGTGGCTGTGAACACATTGATGTGTTATGTGTCGGAATAAAATTCTGAGTGTCATGATTCACATTGTTTTGAGCACATTGTCCAGCCATAGGAATATTACCAGGAAATACATTCGAGCCACCTGAGTATGAATATGTACTGGGCTGTACAAAATTCGTAACAAAATCACAGTTGTAAGTAGGTACAAGCTCTACCCTATTGTGAATAGGCTGTGGAAAATTTCCTCTGAATTCCGGATGTACCACTGTTTGACTTCTACTTTGTCCCACTAGACTAGCGGTTACATCCTGTCCCAATTCTCCCCACAAAGAATTTTTACGATTCACTACACCTTCCAATCTGACATCAGGATCAATAGACTCTCTATTCACAAAACCAAAGCTTTTAACTGGCGAAAATTGCGTTCCCACATCATTGAATTGAACTTTAGCTCTATTCTTCTCTACTGCCAAGAAATTAATTTAACTGTGATTTCTATCTCTATTTCTATTCGAAGTTTCAAACTGATGTGCCGATTCTGGCTTCAACTCTCGATTTCTTAGAAAATAATTATTTCGATTCTGTTCATTACCTGTTCGCGGTCTCCCAAAGGTAGTTCTACCAAGAGGCTCAAAATTTGAATTGCCCCTATACCTTGTTTTGTACGCGTTATATCCCAAACGAGAAAAATTACCTCTCGACCTTCTATTCTCCCATCGTCTTTCATTCCCACTTAATTTCAAATAATCGAAACATTTCCTCTGGATATGTCCACTTCTACCACAAAAATAACAAACAATCTTGTTAAATCCCTTTCTAATTATTTTTGTTTTCGATTCCTCCCTAGGCCCACAAATCTATTTTCATTCACCTCTACATAATTCACTTTATAGTCAATGTCAGAGTTGTTTTTATCGTTTAACGTTCCACTACATTCCTGCTCTTTAATTTCCACCTTCGATTCAACAATCTTTGTATCCGAGTTATCACCCTGTCCTTCCAGTGCCTGTACTTTCTTTTCCAACGCAAACACATGATCCCTCGAAAATTTGACAGTATCATACGACTTCACCTTTTCCTCAAGTAAAGTAATCTCCTGCAATTTCTTTATTGCTTCGTCAAAATTCTTCAATCCCAACTCCAAAATTTTTATTCTTAGTCTACTATCAATGGAAGACAGCAATTTCTACAATAAAATTTCGTCAAATACCTCTCTGTTTTGAATGTTAAAGACACTCGAAGTAACGAGTTTAATTCGATGAGGCAAGCTCAATATCGTTTCAGATGGTTCCATTGTCAAAGCATGAAAATCCACCATTGAATAAGTTTTCTTTACTGGTCTAAAAAAAGACAATAATGCCTCGGTCACTTTATTTACCGAAGTGGCATACTTTAGGTCTGGAGTTTCCAAAACATATTTTAATGCAGCGCCTGTCAGTTTACTCTTGAGGTACAAAATGCCCTGCTTCTCTGACCACGAATTCACCTCAATAATGTCTTTGACCTGTTCCACGAAATACTTTGTCACGCTCGAATCTCCATCAAAAGGTGCGACATTTAACAGAAACTGTGATTTTCCCACACTATTATCTCCCGAGCTAGAGACAGTTTGTGTAGTACTACTACATATGCTTCCTGACGCACCCCCTACTGCTTGTACACCTGTACCCACAGACTTCTGTGTCACTTTTCTTTTCGGTGGCATTTTGACCTTCGACTCTTTTTTTTTTACAAGTTTTCAAATATGACACTTTCATAAACCAACATATTTAAATTTCATCAACAGTCTATTGATATCACAATTCAAACAATGTGATTTACTTTTATGACACCTTCCAATCATCATTATCAATACATGAAAATAAAATATTCAATCAATTTTGACAAAAGTTCTCAAAAATCGTTTATGCGACAGTTGTTTAATGAGATTTCTTTTGTCGTTCGGTGAAGCAGAACATAAATTTATTAGAGGCAGAGATGTCTAAACGAATTAATAAAAAGAAACAAAATTATCAGCCTGTTCCACAAAACTATTGCTTTCTGCAACCAGTGAACCAATGCCAAAGAAAATCATTAACCAAAGTGACAGTGAGTTTATTAATTAACCTAATATTTCTCCAAAAAGAAATTATAAAGCAATGGACTACACAACAAATCCAGATTTTTTTTTAGGTGGACATTTCTCGAGTATATTTAGAGAAAATTTACTGAAAACCGAAAGTCATTCTTCAACATAAATCAATGTTGTAATGCATATTACAAACAGCCATTATATAACAAAACAGAGAATTTCTCTTAAATGACTTTCCTTTGGTCCGGTTCCAAAACATGATTTTAGCAAAAGAGAAATGCACTATCGCAATCCTCAAAAAAAAAGAAATTATCCTGGTCACGGCACCAATTAATGTCACGTTGAACGGACTACGAAGCGTGTGATCGTATAGTACCCGATAAAGAAATTAATCCGGGCACGATTGGTGCTACTAGATTCGGTACAAGACCAAAGACTAGTACATTGTCGTAGTGCCCCCCAAGGTCCGGCAGGAGCTTCAGGTGACTCTGAAACTCCCACTAAGTCAGAAATGTCCACTACACGAGATTTGAGACTGATCTCTGCCTACGTATGAGATAAAAAAGACAAAGATAAAATAAATTTACTGGTAAGAATATGGCACTCTCTAACGTAAGAGGTTCAGAAACTAAAACGGAACAACTCACCATAAAGACATCACTCTGTCCTTACACTCGGTACTAGTATCCATTGACCGAGGGTCGTCTAGAAATCCCAGCTAAATGGTACACGAACACTTACACACGATGAACAATTACTCACACAACAAAATAATCCAGCGGTATCTCTTCATCAGTAGACTTTAATTCTTACTCGAAATGGCACAGTACGTATTTACAGTTCTGCTTTTCACACAATAAGGACACACAAACTGATTACCGACAATTGTCGGAGACACTAAACGGATGTGCTATTGTTCCACTGGACAGCACCGCAAAACGATGTTTTGGATCACTACACACGCATTTCGATAATCACCATACGACCCCGAGGTCGTTTAACTTTCGGGCAAACATCCCCGAAGACGCGTAACTCCATCACGAGGAGCCTTCTCAGCACGTCCTCACTCAACCACAATTCAATAGCGTCTCTCTGTTTTTCCGTTACAAACCCCGCAGAAAGCTCCAGATCGAAGCCCCTCGAACATTCTAGAACATCTCAAGTTACATCATCCCCACAACGGATTTTCACAGGCCAACTGTCACTCAAATCTTTCTCGTCCAATCACGCCATATTTCCAAAAAGAATCTCAGCACAAAAACAAGCCCAGCTCAACAAAAAAGAAAGAAAACAACGGCTTCTCGCACAAACCATGACGTCATACCCCACAGAATGAAACTTTCACCTGCCAGTCAAATTCGTCACGGCAGCAAAAAGATCCGATTCTCTTTCAAATCGTTGCTCGAAAAACAACCACCAGTAAAAAAGAAATGGCGGAAATTCTGCCTGAACGAAACCGAAACTTTCCAACACTTGTGGATGAATTAACTGACGGAATGCAAATGACTCATTAAGCCAATGAATTCATTCCACACTACGTTTTACAAAACAGTTTCTAATCAGGTGAGTTTATCGTTTCGTGATAAGCTAAATTGAGCTACATAATGCATTGAAGTGTAAATTACTGGCCACCTTAAATTTGTATTGTTTTCAAACTGGGAAAGATTCCAGCGAAACAATATACTCTTACGTCATTTTGGAACATTGACATTTTGGACTGGCGACATTTTGGACAGCGACATTTTGGCCCGCGACATTTTGGACTGGCGACATTTTGGGCCGGTGACATTTGGGACTGGCGACATTTTGGACCGGTGACATTTTGGACCTGAGACATTTTGGCCCACGACATTTTCGCCGGCATTATTTTGGACCCCTTGCATTTTGACCAGCGACATTTCTTACCGGCGACATTTTGGCTCCCGAAATTTTTTACCGGCGACATTTTGGCCCTGCGACATTTTGGCTGTGACATTTTGGCCCGTTATATAAAAACCCCAAACTCTTGTAAACTAAGTTTCAGCTACCGAACTATAAAAACTTGCTTTAAAAATATGTGTTTAACTTTATACTTTTTTTACTATCAGATGTCTTTTTATATTTTTTTCACTTGGATAAGACTTTTAAAAGAAAAAGTGTAATATTAATTTTTATAAACCATTTTTGCTGTTAATTATTGCTTTTTACCCATGAATTACATCCAGGGTTCTGTTTTTGACACTAAACTCTTAACAATTTTACTATTATTTTTATATATTTGAACTCTTATATAACGGAAACGTTTGATATTTTTACTTACCAAGGTCACACTTATCTCCAATAAAACCGTTGAGACAAACGCACTTTGTTTTAGTGTTTTCGTCGTCCCATGCACACTTTCCATTTACTCCGCACTCGACTCCAACACATGGATCTGTAAACGTAAGAAACAAATTAAGTACTCTGACTTTCATTAAATGTTTTTAGCAAATTGAATTGACAAGTTTGATAAAAGTATATTTTTTTACCACTGGAACAAACTTTTAGCAAAAAAAAAAAAAGAATATTTTAGTAGTTATTTATCTTGCTGATTTCTTCTGAAAATACACTTCTTTTATTTCCATTTTTAAATCTAGAATTTTTTCTTAGGTTTTGAAATATGAACAACTTTTTTGAAGACTATACGAAGTTAACTGCATAATATATGATTTTACTGCTTACCAAGATCACAGTCATCTCCAGTGAAACCGTTGAGACAAACGCATTTTGTTTTACTGTTTTCGTCGTTCCATTTACACACTCCGTTTACTCCGCAGTTGACTCCAACACATGGATCTGTAAACGTAAGAAACAAATTAAGTAATCTGACTTTTACTAAATGTTTTATAGCAAATTGACTTGACAAGTTTGGTAAAAGTATATTTTTTTACCACTGGAACAAACTTTTTTAGCAAAAAAAATTAATATATTAGTAGTTATTTATCTTGTTGATTTCTTCTGAAAATACACTTCTTTTATTTCCATTTTTAAATCTAGATTTTTTTCTTAGGTTTTAAAATATAACCAACTTTTTTGGAGACTATACGAAGTTAACTGCATATATATATATGATTTTACTGCTTACCAAGATCACAGTCATCTCCAGTGAAACCGTTGAGACAAACGCATTTTGTTTTACTGTTTTCGTCGTCCCATTTACACACTCCGTTTACACCGCACTCGACTCCAACACATGGATCTGTAAACGTAAGAAACAAATTAAGTAATCTGACTTTCAGTAAATGTTTTATAGCAAATTGACTTGACAAGTTTGGTAAAAGTATATTTTTTTACCACTGGAACAAACTTTTTTAGCAAAAAAAAATTAATATATTAGTAGTTATTTATCTTGTTGATTTCTTCTGAAAATACACTTCTTTTATTTCCATTTTTAAATCTAGATTTTTTTCTTAGGTTTTAAAATATAACCAACTTTTTTGGAGACTATACGAAGTTAACTGCATATATATATGATTTTACTGCTTACCAAGATCACAGTCATCTCCAGTGAAACCGTTGAGACAAACGCATTTTGTTTTACTGTTTTCGTCGTCCCATTTACACACTCCGTTTACACCGCACTCGACTCCAACACATGGATCTGTAAACGTAAGAAACAAATTAAGTAATCTGACTTTCAGTAAATGTTTTTAGCAAATTGACTTGACAAGTTAAGTAAAAGTATAATTTTTTACCACTGGAACAAACTTTTTTAGCAAAAAAAAAAAATGAATATATTAGTAGTTATTTATCTTGTTGATTTCTTCTGAAAATACACTTATTTTATTTCCATTTTTAAATCTAGAATTTTTCTTAGGTTTTGAAAGATAAACAACTTTTTTGAAGACTACGAAGTTAACTGCATATATATAATTTTACTGCTTACCAAGATCACAGTCATGTCCAATGAAACCGTTGCGACAAACGCATTTTGTTTTACTGTTTTCGTCGTCCCATTCACACTCTCCGTTTACTCCGCACTCGACTCCAACACATGGATTTTTATACGTAAGAAACAAATTAAGTAATCAGAATTTTATTAAATGTTTTTAGCAAATTGACTTGACAAGTTTGGGAAAAGTATATTTTTTTACCACTGGAACAAACTTTTTCATAAAAAAAAATGAATATTTTAGTAGTTATTTATCTTGTTGATTTCTTCTGAAAATACACTTCTTTTATTTCCATTTTAAATCTAGAATTTTTCTAGTTTGAAATATAACACTTTTTGAAGACTATACGAGTTAATGCATATATATGATTTATGCTTACCAGATCACAGTCTCTCAGTGAAACCGTTGAGACAACCGCATTTGTTTACTGTTTCGTCGCCATTTACACACTCCGTTACTCTGCATCGACTCCACGCATGATCTGTAAACATAGAAACAAATTAGTAATCTGACTTTATAAAATGTTTATAGCAAATTGACTGACAAGTTGAGAAAGTATATTTTTTCCACTGGACAACTTTTTAGCAAAAAAATGAATATAGTAGTTATTATCTGTGATTTCTCTGAAATACACTCTTTATTCATTTTAACCTAGAATTTTTCTTAGATTTTGGAATATAAACAACTTTTTTGAAGAATACGAAGTTAACTGCATACATATGATTTTACTGCTTACCAATATCACAGTCATCTCCAGTGAAACCGTTGCGACAAACGCATTTTGTTTTACTGTTTTCGTCGTCCCATTCACACTCTCCGTTTACTCCGCACTCGACTCCAACACATGGATCTGTAAACATAAGAAACAAATTAAGTAATCTGACTTTTATTAAATATTTTATAGCAAATTGACTTGACAAGTTTGGGAAAAGTATATTTTTTTACCACTCGAACAATCTTTTTTAGCAAAAAAATGAATATTTTGGTAGTTATTTATCTTGTTGATTTCTTCTGAAAATACACTTCTTTTTATTTCCATTTTTAAATCTAGAATTTTTTCTTAGGTTTTAAAATATGAACAACTTTTTGGAAGACTATACGAAGTTAACTGCATATATATATGATTTTACTGCTTACCAAGATCACAGTCATCTCCAGTGAAACCGTTGAGACAAACGCATTTTGCTTTACTGTTTTCGTCGTCCCATTCACACACTCCGTTTACTCCGCAGTCGACTCCAACACATGTATCTGTAAACGTAAGAAACAAATTAAGTAATCTGACTTTTATTAAATGTTTTATAGCAAATTGACTTGACAAGTTTGGGAAAAGTATATTTTTTTACCACTGGAACAAACTTTTTCATCAAAAAAATGAATATTTTAGTAGTTATTTATCTTGTTGATTTCTTCTGAAAATACACTTCTTTTATTTCCATTTTTAAATCTAGAATTTTTTCTTAGGTTTTGAAATATAAACAACTTTTTTGAAGACTATACGAAGTTAACTGCATATATATGATTTTACTGTTTACCAAGATCACAGTCATCTCCAGTGAAACCGTTGAGACAAACGCATTTTGTTTTACTGTTTTTGTCGTCCCATTCACACACTCCGTTTACACCGCACTCGACTTCAACACATGGATCTGTAAACGTAAGAAACAAATTGAGTAATCTGACTTTCGTTAAATGTTTTATAGCAAATTGACTTGACAAGTTTAGTAACAGTATATTTTTTTACCACTGGAATATACTTTTAGCAAAAAAAAAAAAAAATGAATATTTTAGTAGTTATTTATCTTGTTGATTTCCTTTTGAAAATACACTTCTTTTATTTCCATTTTTAAATCTAGAATTTTTTCTTAGGTTTTGAAATATGAACAAATTTTTTGAAGACTATACGAAGTTAACTGCATATATATATGATTTTACTGCTTACCAAGATCACAGTCATCTCCAGTGAAACCGTTGAGACAAACGCATTTTGCTTTACTGTTTTCGTCGTCCCATTCACACACTCCGTTTAATCCGCAGTCGACTCCAACACATGGATCTGTAAACGTAAGAAACAAATTAAGTAATCTGACTTTTATTAAATGTTTTATAGCAAATTGACTTGACAAGTTTAGTAAAAGTATATTTTCTTACCACTGGAACAAACTTTTGCTAAAAAAAGAAGTTGAATATTTCGATAGTTTAGAATTTTAATGCTCGCACCTCGTGACACATATGTTTTTTCTGGTCAAGTTGCTTCAATTTATGAAATGTTTATATTTTATTACAACTTGTGCACTAACTATGGTGACAAATTTTTTGAAAAAAAAAAAAAAAAAAAAAAGCTGATTCTCGCCAGAGACTCCCAATGTTGTGATAATCTACTTTCATCAAAAGTTTAATTCAAGCGCATTATCAAAGTAGTTTTTGTCTTTTTCGTTTGAACTTTTGCAGAGATGTGTCGATATTTAAGATTAAGGACTAGATGTGACATTTTAAGAAATTATTGCTTTATTTTTGACACATTATTATAGAAGAAACGGATATATTTATTTGGCTAATCATTTACTTGTGCATTTCGACAAGAATTTGAAAGCTCGCTCGATTTGAGAAATATGTTAATATTTTATTTTATTTCAAAAAAAAAAAAAAAGTGTTGTAAATCTATCAATGGATATCATTCTTCTACCTTTCTTTACGTGATTGATAAGTATTATAATAACCCGTAACGCGCAGGTAATGTATTGGTTTTTGTATTTCGATATTTTTATATAAAAACCAATATTAATAATGAATTTGCATCTTACCATAATTGCAAAGTGGTCCGGTGAATCCGTTTTTACAGTTGCATTTTATTGCACTGTTCTCGTCATCCCATGCACAATTACCGTTTGGTACGCATTCATTTTTATCGCAAGGATCTAAAAAATAACAGGTTTGGAATAGTTAAAAAACATATTAATTTTGTTGCAAAGGGTTCTTTAAAATCCTACAAGCAATATTTTTGTTAATTTTTTTTTTTTTTTTGTTTAGAATTTCAACGGTAACGAAAGAGTTTAATATTATTTTCTGGTCAAGTTGCTTGAATATATGAAATAATTATATATTGTTATAACTTCTGCACCTATTACGGTGACTTAGTTTTTGAAGAAAAAAATGCTTATTAGCGCTGCCTAAACTTTGTCAGATACTCCCAATGTTATATGGATCCACTCTCATCAAAAGTTTAATTCAAGCGAGTTATCAAAGTAGTTTCTGTCATTTTCGTTTAAACTTGTGCCTAAATGTATCGATATTTAAGATTACGATGCAAAATTTTAAGAAATTGGTGCTTTTTTTTGACACATTACTATCAAAGAAACATATATATTTTTCTGATAACCATATTTTGTGCCGTTTGAAAAGAATTTTCATGCTCGTGCCCCCTGCCACATATGTTATACTTTTATTTTCTTTCAGAAAAGAGGAAAATATCTGTGCTCTAAATCTAAAAATGGAATTCATTATTGGCCTTCTTTTTATGAGATCGATACATGTTAGAATAACCTGTAATGCGCAGGTAAGATATTAGCTGGGGTATTTTATTATTTTTTAAATCAAAACAAAAATTAATAGTTACTTGCTTCTTACCTTTATTGCAAAACGTTCCCGTGAATCCGTTTTTACAATTGCATTTTATCAGACTGTTCTCGTCATCCCAAGCACAATTACCGTTTGTTCCGCATTCATGTTCATCGCAAGGGTCTAAAAAATAAAAGGCGTCCAATAGTAAAAAATAATATTAATTTTTATACAAATTGTTCCTAAAGACCTCAAAGAAAATCAAAGTTGAGGCTTTTTTTTTTTTTTTTATTAAATATGAATCATTCCACGTCAACTGGACCAATTTTTCAAATCGTCTCCACTCGACCATCTCCGATTTGGATTAGATTCTACAGAGGTGAAGAAAAACCTTTGAAACTAACCTGTGCAAAGTTTTAGCTTCTAAGCTCTAAATTTGGAGGATCTAGGACTCCACAAAAACTGTAGTCCAAAATGGCGAATCAGCTTCGGGAAACGAATAGCAATGGTTGCAGAAAATTTTATCACACTGAAAACCTAATATTTTTGAAGCTTAAAGTACTTTTGGTTGTCAATAGGGCAAGACCGCCTATACTGCACTCCCAAAGAACAGGAGGCCTGTGTCGCTCAATGTGAAGACAAACAGAAATGCAAAATAGGGCATCTTTAGCTAAATTTAATCAGGAACGGTCCTAGGAGCTTATCTTTTCTAAAATTATGAATTTTTTTTAAAAATTATTTTATAAAACGTAGCAAAAGTCCAATTTAGGAATATATGCACCTATATTAAACCATGCACTTCCTAAATTGGACCGTACCAGGAAATCATAAAATAATTTATATTTGCACTATACAGCTTTTTCTACAGGATTTGCAATAGAACATCTTTTGCTTCGGCCTCACTTAGGCAGTGTTGATACACTCGCCGACTGCATTTCATACACTTAATCATTGCAATAGTAATTGTTTTGTGCAGTTTCTTTCTTCTTGTGTGACTTTTTCTGCTCTATGCCTATTTTATACGGCATTAGAATGATTGCTGAGATAGACATCCTTTTTGTTCTTTCTATTTTTTGGGGGAAAATGGGATATGTGAGCAGGTTTTGCAAAATCATAGAGTTGACAATCATGTTTTGATGAGAACTATCCGCCGATTCTGAAGAACTTGTACTAATAGTCTAGAACTACGTTGTAGCTAGTTCTTGTACAGTCATAGAAAAAAACAAGAAGTTCTGTCAAGAACTAAACGAGCCTACTTTCCCGTACACCGACATCGGCATTGTAGCATCTGATCAATATTCTCTTGATTATCTGAAACTGAAAATTATGTCAAACATACCTCTATAGCACTTAAAGCTGACTTCTAAAAGCAAAATATACCCCTCTCATCAGATGAAATAGACACGTAAAAATTAAATAAACGAGTCAATTAAGTTTTGTCGCACCTTTTAAAGAATGTAACTGTTATAGTTCTTCCGTAGAAAAATTCCACAATCGTTTTAAAAAGAAAAAAAAATAAATAAAATAAAAGTACAAAGAACTTCAAAACACATTTTATCAAAGAAAGAAAAAAAAACTCGTTCGTTAATAAAATGTCTTGAATTTCATTTTTAATCCGTTGCCAGTTGTTAAATATAAATAAAGAATAAAATGCTCTCGTGAATAAAAAATTTTTGTTAGCAAAAAAAAAAAAATCATAAAAATAATAAATTAAACAAAACAAATAAATAAATAAACAAAAAATCGTCTGCCTAGTCAGTCATTTTTTTCTTAGCCTGCATTTCCGCCATGTTTGCGGAGTCGGAGTCGGAATCAGAGTCCTCACAGAAGATTATTCAGAAAAGTACTTTACAATATATTATTTATCAAAATCATTTTCTTACAAAGTTAGTTTGAAGGAAATCCGCCTTGAAGTTCAGAATCAACATTCAATTTAAATTTTCCAGTAGGCGCTCATGTTAAATTTTTTTCTGAACTGTTCATCATTGAACGAAAAATGGTTCAAATTGAAAAGTGAAATATGGGAATGAGTCTCTACGAGATCTTTCGAACAAAAAAAGTTTATTCAATTCTGACGGTTCATTTAAAAGTTATTAGGTGGAGAAAGGTTGCTTGAACGGTTCAATGTTGAACGAAAAAATGTTCAAATTGAAAATTTAAATACGGTAATGAAGTATCCTTGCCGAGATCTTTCGAACAAAAAAAAGTTTGTTTAAATCGGACTGTTCACTCAAAAGTTATTAGGGGTGAGAGCTTATTTGAACGGTTCAATGTTGAACGAAAAATTGTTCAAATTGAAAATTTAAAAACGGGAATGAAGTACTCTTGATAAGATCTTTCGAACAAAAAAAAGTTTATTTAATTCGGACGGTTCACTTAAAAGTTATTAGGTGGGAAAAGGTTGCTTGAACGGTTCAATGTTGAACCAAAAATGTTCAAATTTAAAATTTAAATACGGTAAGTGTCCTTGCCAAAATGCTTCGAACAAAAAAAAATTGTTTAAATCAGACTGTTCACTCAAAAGTTATTAGGGGTGACAGCTTGTTTGAACGGTTCAATGTTGAACGAAAAATTGTTCAAATCGAAAATGTAGATACGGGAATGAAGTACCCTTGAAAAGATCTTTCGAACAAAAAAAAAAGTTTGTTCAAATCGGACTGTTAACTAAAAAGTTAATATCGCGGGCCAGGTTGTTTGAACGGTTTAAAGTTGCACCAAAAATTGTTCAAATCGAAAAATCAAATATGGGAATGAGCTGTACTCGCCGAGATCTTTCCAACAAAAAAAAGTTTGTCCAAATCGGAATGTTCATTCAAAAGTTATTAGGGGGGGACAGACTGATCGACAGACCGACCGACCGACAGACAGACACACAAATTCCCCATCTCAATACCCTACTTTCAAATTTTTAATTTTTCGATATTCATTTTACCTTTTTATTTTTTTTAACTTGGCGATTTTTTTTTGGACTTGGCGATATTTTTTAGATGCATGAAGCTACTTTTAATACTTTTTTCGTCTTTCTTTTATTTTAAACAGGAAAGTAGGCTAAAAACGAAACACTGAATTATTCGGCTGCTATACTTGCCAAGAACAAAAGAAAGGTGTCTTCTGACATAGATTAAAGTCTTCTTTAATACTATGTAAATAAAATTTTGGTAAGGGGCCATATACGAAGTGAAATGAACACAAAGTTTGAATTTTCAAACAGGAAACCCTACATTTGGATACATAATTAGGTACGGAGGGCCAAAAGTATGCTGGGTACCAAGCGGCATCACTTTAGGACCAGTAGAACAAAAGTTATGACCGACTAAAGATTTAGGGACCACCACCACATTTAAAATGCTACTTTCAAGGTCGACAAATCATATTTTTTCGATTAAATTAAATCAAGCAACTCGCAATAAAATAGTTGCTTTTCGTAACAAATTAAAAATTCTCGGGTTTTGTTAAAGTTACGATATTTTTTGAAATTTGAAAGAGAAAACCCTACTGTGCCCTAGAATGTGTGTGCTACATGGGTTAGTGCGCAGCTAAAGGTGTGCATCTATCTTTGTTTAATCAAGAAGATAGAATGTTGCATTTTTCCCTTGAACTCTACACAGTAGGGCAATTCCACGGTAACTTACGTTACATTTCGACCAACTCTTATGCATTTAGTACCTCAGTACAGACAAATTTTGTTGTACAAATCTTGTATGAAAGCATTTTTTGAAAATGACAGTTGAAAGCAAAATTAAAATGCAAAACTATTCGATGCATTTAAATTTTATAAAATCTAGCAGTCAAAGATAAGGCAGTAATTTGCGTTACACAAAAAGGGAGCGACATAATATGAAAATTGGTTCTGAGGCAAATTTCTGCTCTATTACAGCTGTTTTATTGTTTGAAGCATAATTTATCAGTTCCTTATAATGCTTAGGAATATATTTTCATTAATTTAAAAATTTATTTCAAAAATTGAAAATTATGGGAATTTTTAACTGTGTAACTTATGTTACAATAACTTACGTTACAAAATTTACTTACAAGCATATTTTTATTACAAAAATTAATGAATGAAAATTACAGCTTAGTTTAGATCGAAACATTGAAAATTAACAATTATGAATTAAATTTACAGAAATTTAATATCAAACTCAACGAAAAATCAAAAATATTACATAACATAAGACTTAAATCTATACTGGCTGCTGCTATTAACAAGTTCAGGTAATTCAATTTTTCAAATCATTCTTTCTTTCTTATTATAAATTTCATCTGTCGTTACTGGCCATTTCTAATTGGTTCCAACAGCAGCCATCACTTATATTTTAAAGTCGTTTTCTTCAATAATCGTCACAACTTAAGGATACAATGTATTTTCGTACTTTACCACACACCATTCACCAGCTTTTATCTCTGTTTTTTCTTCTTGTTCCTTAAAATACTTAACTAAACGAAACCCCGTAGTTTGTTAATTTCTAGTTCTTAAATGGTCATTGTCAATGTGCGGATCTTCAGAAAGTATTTTTGATAAATTTTGCTTTTTCTAACATATTTCAATGCCATAAAGAGCCATATAATTATATTTAAAAATCTGTAATATCCACATGACTTTTCTCATACCCTTCTACAGCGCATCTTTTCTGCAGAGTTTAGTGGCATTTTAATGCAGAATAAAATGTATTTCACCTGTAAGAGATAAAATATTTTTGTATTTGTTACTTCTAAAACATATTTGATAACTATAAATCATAATAGAAGTCATTTTTGAATAATTTATAGTACATTACTCCTAAATATTCTGAATGCAGTGATATTGTTTAGAGAGAATTAATTTCTCAAAAACCAAAAAGAAACATATAATTTATAATAGAGGTGTATTGTAATCTTATTAACAAATAGAGACATTTTAAGAAATATGATTAATTTAAATTAAGTAAATACAGTACAAATTCAAAAGAATTCTTGCATAAATTACTCCTACTTACCAGATAGGTTTATTTCACAATTTACTTTCTTTATAAATACAAGTTTTTAAGTTCTACTTGGATAACTTACATTACCTGCATATGTTGGTAACTTCAGTTACACGTTTTGATTGTAGCACAAAAATTAAATAGACAATATTTAAAAAAAAAACTTTAACTATTTGCTTAACACACACTTATAAGATAGAAAATATAGCATTGTTAACATTGCATTGCCCTTTGTTTATGCACATCATGAACTTTAACATGTTTTTGGTAACTTATGTTACATGGAACAGTGCATTTTTGAAGTTAACATAAATCACTGAATTTACGTGAAAACACTCGTTTTAGTAATTTACAATATTGAATTAAAGTGTAAAAATCAATATTCTTCCTTTAAAACAGTTATCTAAAGAAAAAAATTGAAACTTACCAACGTTGAAAGATTGACCATTTGCTTTGCCAAAAGTTAAATATTCTATTTCCAACTTCAAAGTGCTGCCAAAACTAAAAATACTACATTCTTGACGAAAAATTAGTATAAATAATGAACTTCTAACATTTTTAAACCGAAAAATATGTAAAACAGATGCATTGCTGTAATTTGATTTTTCCAACGCTTTTCCACACTTGCATGGAATTGCCCAGTAGGGTTTTCTCTTCCAAATTTCAAAAAAAAAAAAAAAATTATAACTTTAACAAAACCCGAGAATTTTTAATTAATTTCGAAAAGCAAACGTATTATTGCAAGTCGCTTTAGGTAATTTAATCGAAAAAAATATGATTGGTCTACTCTTTGTAAATTTCGACCTTGAAAGTAGCATTTTAAATGTGGTGGTGGTCCCTAAATCTTTGGTCGGTCATAACTTTTGTTCTATTGGTCCAAAAGTGATGCCGCTTGGTACACAGCATACTTTTGGCCCTCCGTACCTAATTATGTAACCAAATTTAGGAGTTCCCATTTGACAATTCAGACTTTGAGTTCATTTCACTTTGTATATAGAACCTTTTAAAAATTTTACTCACATAGTTTTAAAGAAGACTGTAATCTTTGTCAGAAGACACCTTTCTTTTGTTCTTGGAAAGTATAGCAGCCGAATAATTCTATGCCTATTAATAAATAATGCCTATTAATTTTATACCACGGGTAAAGCAGTGAGGGCACCGCTAGTTAATAAATAAAGAACTACAAATCTTTACCGTTTGAAATCATGTGCATTACGGATTTAAATGATTTTAAAAATATATACAACGTGGAATATTTTATTACAATATATCTTAACTGTGAAAAGCTAAATTATTAAAAGATGTGCTTAATCTGAGATTTAACTACTGAAAAAATAGTTATAGTTAGCGAAATTGAAAATATCAGTTATTTCGCAAATTTATATGAACCGGAAATTTCTACTTACAAACATTAAGTTGAAACATAGTTCGCGTGACTTAGATTTTGACGATTCCGACGGGCTCGCGAAAACAAGTGATTTTACAGCATGAAATCTATTTATAACTGACAAAAATCATAAGTTTTCAAAAATAAAATTTGGTTTATATTATTTGATAAATTACTTGACAAGTAAAACTCATTTTCTAAGTTTGAATTCGAGTTCAGCAGCTTATAACTAAAACTAAATAATTTAATAATATCTCCACTATAAAAATTTATTAACTTAATTCAGAAAAACAAATTAATAAAAATGCATTTCTTTACTTGGATTGCTTTTTAAATTATAATCTTCAATAAAATGAGTCCTTAAAAAGCAATGAATACTTAGAAGAGTCTTTCCTTTTTTTATACACTGATCGACATTGAAAATGCAACACCAAGAAGGAGTGGTCAGAAATTCATGCAAATTTTACCGTAGACGCACGTCACTGAGTTATGCAACTGATATGAAATGCGCAGCTCTCCGACGCACGTGAAGTAAGATATAAGAGAATGAAGTTGAAAAGTGGGCTATGTTCATGTTGGTTTTTCTGCCAGACTAATTATCGGAGAAATTTGGTTTTTGTCTCGAAGGATACGTGTGATAGGAGGAAATGCCACGCCGTCCTCAACGAAGACACTTCCAGCATATAGACGACTTTACAAGGGATATGGTGATCGGACTGAGAAGGGGAGGTTGCTCCATACGTCAAATTGCAGCTGATACCCACATGGATGCAAGCACTGTGCATCGGCTGTGTCGGAGATGGTTGGAAAGAGGAAATGTAGCCACATTGAGAGGTGCAGGTGCAGCCAGAGTGACGTCAGACCACTTGGATCGACGGATTCACCGACAAGCTGTGGCGGACCCGCAAGTCACTTGTACGTCGATTCTGCAGCACGTGCAAGGTACCCTGGATGTTCCTGTGTCGACCAGAACCATTTCCCGTCGACTGGTTGCACGTGGCCTGCAATCACGGCGCCCGCTAAGAAGACTGCTATTGACCTCACAGCACAGACTCCAACGTTTGGAATGGTGCCGGACCAGAGCGACGTGGATAGCAGAATGGCAAACCGTAGTGTTCTCAGATGAATCTCGCTTCTGTTTGTCCAGCGATAGTCATCGCATACGTGTGTGGCGTCGACGTGGAGAAAGATCGAATCCGGCAATAACTGTGGAACGCCCCACAGCGCGACAACGTGGCATAATGGTTTGGGGCGCTATTGCATACTATTCCGTATCACCTCTAGTTCGTATTCGGGCACTATGACGGCCCAACGATATGTAGATAATGTACTGCGGCCGGTGGCAATCCCCTACCTTCAGCGTCTGCCAAATGCAATTTTTCGACAGGATAACGCCTGGCCTCATAGTGCTCGAATCAGCCAACATGGTCTACGAGGTGTACAGATGCTTTCCTGGCCACCATACTCTCCTGCCTTGTCACCAATCGAACATGTGTGGGACGTGATTGGACGCCGTTTGCAGAACCTGTCACTGCCTCGTTCAGAGGACGAACTGTGGCAAATGGTTGAAAGGGAATGGAGTGCCATCCCTCAGGACACCATCCGCAGGCTTATTGACTCCATGCCTAGACTTGTTTCTTCGTGCATCGCTGTCCGCGGTGGTCCTACTTCTTACTGACCCGACGCCGTCCTCGCTCTAAATTTTGCTTATTTATTTTGAAATAAATATCACTTAATGTTCCATGCTGTCTCTGTCTTCTTACCAAATTTCATCAATTTCTGACCACTCCTTCTTGGTGTTGCATTTTCAATGTCGAGCAGTGCATTACAAGAAAATTATTAAACTTAAATCAATGAAACAAACCGTAATATAACCCAGTTCTGCTATAAATGTTTGGTATTATGCAGCTTTATTTACACAGAAACAAATCTAAAAAAATAAATAAATACAATATCTAAAAAAATTTTTACATTTTTACAGAGTATGACTCATTTAATTACAAGACTTTTTTCGAAAAAGTCAAAGGTACGAGCATCACTTAAATTTGATTGGCGAAAGGGTCAATATTTCATCGCCAAGATTTATTTGCAAACCTGTTATTTCGTAGTGAAATGTTTTATAATTACTACAGCAATTTTTTCAATATAAACACCACCTTTTTACTTCCTTTTACGTAGTAAAGGAAGTATTGCGATCGCGAAAAAAATTCACTCACATTTGGGTCTAAATTTTGATTTTTCTTACCCCCGAATAAATGTTGAGTAGTGTTTTCGACGTCTCAGCACCTGCATACGTACCAAAACATTAACCAACCGAAAAATCCTTTTCGACCACCCCGGAGTAAATAACGACGAGTTTTCTTGTACATCTGTACGTACGTCTGTATGTTCGTGTGTATGTATGTTGCACAATTCAAAAACTATATGCCGTAGAAGCTTCTAGTTTGGTATGTAGGCTCTAAGGGGGTCTAGTTGTGAGCCTCCCCTTGTAGTTGCATTCGAATGTTCCCAAGGGTTGTGTGGGTAACTTTTTTGGGGGTAAATTAGTGTTCAATTTAATGCAGACTCAAGTGATATGAATTGGCGTGACCACTTGGCGACAAATTTGGCGGAGAAAAGAATTTTGAATTTGGGTTTAATTTGGCGTATTGGCGATATTTCGCTAAAAATTCACCAAATGATGTTAAATTTGGCGATATTTAGAAAATGAATCACTGTAAAGCATTTTTTTTTTTTTTTTTTTTTTGCATTGTTTCGTGGCAAACTAGGTAGTCCAGTCAATCTGTGCAAAAAAAAAAAAAGTGCTAAAATCGCAAATCGCGATGTAGTTCTGAATTTTTCATATGTTGTTTGGGTCCGTTAGGGTAGTGTAAATCTAAGCACCTTTCTAAAACCTGTGCTCGCTGCGAAACTCACGAAAAACTGCAAAATTTTCGGGCAGTTTTCAGTTTTTCCTTAATAACTCCTAAACTATGCAACTTTTGATTATGCCCACTTTAAAGAACACTAAATTTGCAACAGTTTAAGTTTAAGTCAGGCTCTGTAGGACCAATAGTTTAGGAGATATCGTACTTCGAAAAATGGAGTTTTTTTTTGCGAAAAGTGAAAAAATTATGCTTTGATCTTATTTTGGACCAAAGATCGACATAAATTCCTATCCTACAAGGCAAAAAATGGACATGCAATTACAGTATTACACACAGTAATTACATTCAAGCCCAAAGAGTAGTCTTTAGGTTCAATATTTCATTTACAATAGCGACAAATAAATATTTAAAATTTTGAGAAATGAGCAAAATCGTTTCCTAATAAGAATAGAAGGGTAGTGGACAATAAAAAAAATGCGTAGAATGGTATTAAAAGGGTAACACTATATTAAAATGTTATTTTAAAAATAAAAAAAAAAACTTTACAGGTTATTTTCACTCTTTTTTTTTTTTTTTTTGCTATTTTAATGATGGATCTTGTCGGCTGTGGTCTTATCCTGACTTTTTCAGATTTTGCCCCATTACTCCTCGCAATTTTTATGATACTTGCGCATTCCAATTTTGAAGAACGCTAATTTTGCATCAATTTAGGCTCAAGTGGCGTTCTGTTGGACGAATTATTTCAGGAGATATCGTACTTCAACAATTTGTCTTTTTTTGCGAAAAATGGAAAAAATATGCTTTGATCATATTTTGAACCAAAGATTGACTTAAATTCTTATTCTACAAGACAAAATATAGACATGTAAGTACAGTACACTTAATCAGCTTTCATTCAAGCCCAAACAGTAGTCTGTAGGTTTAATATTTCATTTACAATTGTGAAAAAACAAATATTCAGAAATTGAAATTTTTTTTGAGAAATGAGAAAAATTGTTTTCTAATAAGAATAGGAGAGCACTGGACAACAGAAAAATGCATAGAGTTGTATAAAAAGTTTAACACTGCATTAAAATATTATTTTCATAATTAAAAAAGAAAACCTTGCAGGTTAATTTAGATCAATGTTTTTTTTTTGTGGGTCTTTATTAGCTGTGGTCTTATCGCGAAGCTGCAGGAAAAGAAGGTGGTGGTCTTTGTTCTGTCTCAAGATGTTTGTATATTTTCTCCATCTTTGAGAACTGGAATAGCAAAGAAGTTGTAACAACTCTGTCTGAATTTAAACGAACATCTTGAAACAGAACAAAGACAACCTTCCTTTTCTGCAGCTTTGCAATAAGACCACAGCTAATAAAGACCCACAAAAGAAAAAAAAGAAAAGCATTGAGCTAAATTAACCTGTAAGGTTTCTTTAAATTATGAAAATAATATTTTAATATAGTGTTACTTTTTATACAACTCTATGCATTTTTCTGTTGTCCAGTGCTCTCTTATTCTTATTAGAAAACAATTTTCTCATTTAAAAAAAAAAATTTCAATTTCCGAATATTTGTTTCATCACAACTGTAAATGAAATATTGAACCTACAAACTTCGTGTAGGGGAGAGCGGGGCTAAAAGTTCCGCGGGTAAGTTGTTCCCTTTGAAATAGCTCAGCTAATAAAAAAGATACATGTATTTTGTAAATACGTCGTGAAATAGAATGTTATAGCGCACAAATGGCGGCCATTTTAGCCAGCCCAGTGGCGTCCGGTGTATCAAAAGCCGAGCACGTGCATTACTGATTTACGAAAGTAAATATTTTTGTTTTTGGTGTTTTTGGTCTTTCGCCCTAAATTGAATAGTTAATGTTTAGCTTTTTGGTTTTTTTACATGAAGATAGATTGTGCACCCTTATATCCTACGCTGAAACTATTTATGTTTCGTTATCTAACCTATAATTTAATGTTTTAAAGATATGTGCTTTTGGGGCTAGTTGTTCCCTTTTTTGGGGGCAAGTTGTTCCGCGGAACAATTTGCCCCAGAAAAATTAGCAACTATCCCGAAGAAACGTCTTACTCTATTCATCTGAACCAGTGATGCAGTGACTTTATACACATATAAATAAATATTATATGCTACTGTGAAGACCGAAAGTGAGATTTCATCAAACATAAATCCAGAAATATTCAGTCTATCCGATAGATATATATTAGATGTTTCATACTTATTATGTTTCATACTTTGATATAAAAGTCATAATTTCAGAGAATCGTATTAGAAGTTCTAGATAGCTCCCTGTTACAACTGAAGACTGAACCAATTATCTTAGCTTATTAGCTGTTGAAGCTGTTAGTTATTATATATAATTTTCATTTGTTGCACTGTATTAACTGTATTTTACCATATTAATGTGTTATAATTTACTATTTACTAGATGCGTTGCCCGGCTTTGCACGGTCTACCTTGAGAGTAAAACTTTTGTCAAGCAACGCGTGTCTATAAGTCCCGATTGCATTATTAAAGTCGATATTTTGCCGGCATCTAGTGCAAAAAAGAAATCAATCGCCAAAAAAAGTTTTAAATCCCGTCGTAACAGGAAAAGCCTCAAAGCAAAGGTCTCATCAGAAAGATCGAAGAAAATACGTCCTAAAGGAAATTTTCTCGCGCAGCTTTGGAAATTACTAACCGCTTCACCCGGCAAAAAGATACAGGCGTTTTTAAGTTAGTAAAAATCAATTTCAAATTGGATTTACAGAAATCGTCTGTTCTAATTAGCGTGAAAAAAATGAATGGTAAAAAAAAGTTGAATAAAAATGGGTTGCCATTTTTTTTCTTGAGCGTAAACTAATTTTCTAAATATGGCCGATTTTAACAGCATTCAGTGGATTTTTCGCAAAATATCGCCAATAGCGCAAAAATTGAACCGAAATTCAAGAAATCATTTTCTTCGGCAAATTTGTCGCCAACTTGGCGAGCTGTCACCAAGTTGGCGTCAAACACTTGGCGATCAAAAGCTTGGCGATATATCGTCAAGTGATTGCGCCAATTCATATCACTTTTGTCTACATTAAAATTAACACTGATTTACCCCAAAGAAGGGGTAAGCCCCCCCCCCGGGAACATTCGAATGCAACCACAAGGGGAGGTACACAACTAGACCTCCCTCAAAGCCAACATAGTATCAAACTAGAATCTTCTACGGTATACAGTTTTTGAGTTACGCGACATACCTACATACGCACATGCATACAAACGTACATACAGTCATACAGCCGTACATAAAGTCATACTAATATCAACCATTGTTTTTTGAATACAAATTAAATTTTTAAGGAGTTATTCATCTCGCAACGTGGTTAAATTCGAAATCAGCATCGTTATTCATCGTCTTGTTAATATCGGAACAATTTGCCCCAACCACGGAACAACTTGCCCCAAGACGGGGTTAGTTGTTCCTTTTCGGCTTTACTTGCTATAAAATTAATTATTAAAAAACCTTACAAAATACAACTCAAAAAACAGTCTGTATATCAAAGGGACATATAATACTAAGTTTTAACCTCGGAATATTAATTCTAGAACAAAGTTTTCAAAACGAATTTTGAGCTTGATCAAAAAACGGAACTTTTAGCCCCGCTCTCCCCTACTGTAATTTAGATGTACTGTATTTAATGTCTATCTTTTGTCTTGTAGAATAAGAATTTATGTCGCTATTTGTTCAAAATATGATCGAAGCATATTATTTTCATTTTTCGCAAAAAATGACAAATTGTTGAAGTACGAAACTATTCGTCCTACCGAACGCTACTTGAGCTTAAATTGTTGCAAATTTAGTGTTCTTTAAAATGGGTATGCACACGTATCATCAAAAATTGCAGAGTTTAGGAGTAGTAGGGGAAAATCTGAAAAAAGTCAGTATAAGACCACAGCCAACAAGAACGATCTTAAAAATAGCAAAAAAATGACTGAAAATGACCTGTAAAGTTTTTTTTTTTAATTTTTAAAATAACATTTTAATATAGTGTTACACTTTTAATACCATTCTATGCATTTTTTATTGTCCACTGCCCTCCTATTCTTATTAAGAAACGATTTTGCTCATTTCTCAAGATTTTAAATATTTATTTTGAAATTGCTATTGTGAAGGAAATATTGAACCTAAAGACTACTGTTTGGGCTTGAGTATAATTGCTGTGTGTAATACTGTAATTGCATGTCCATTTTTTGTCTTGTAGAATAGGAATTTATGTCGATATTTGGTCCAAAATAAGATCAAAGCATATTTTTTTCACTTTTCGCAAAAAAACCTCCATTTTTCGAAGTACGATATCTCCTAAACTATTGGTCCAACATAGCTTGACTTAAACTTAAACTGTTGCAAATTTACTGTTCTTTAAAATGGGTAGTCACATGTATAATCAAAAGTTGCATAGTTTAGGAGTTATTAAGGAAAAACTGAAAAATATCCGAAAATTTCGCAGTTTTTCGCGAGTTTCGCAGCGAGCACATGTTTTAGAAAAAGCTAACTTTGATTTACACTACCCTAAGGGACCCAAACAACATATTAAAAATTCAGAACTACGTCGCGATTTTCGGTTTTTATGTCTAATTTGACTGGACTAAGGGGTGTCAATGTTTGAATTGTTATCTTGCTCACTCCAAGCATTATTTTAACACGTAAGGCATATAGCCAGAAATTTACACGTAAAAGGAAGTATCGTGGTATCCATACCAGATTTTTGTTAAAAAAGCAAGAAGATCTTTCATAGCCGATTTTATCCTAAAAGTTAAGCTATCTATGAAAAAAACTGAGTAATCACAGTGCAAAGTTGTCATTGCTTCGTCGTAATCTATCTTCACTACGCATTTTTACTAACCATTTATTTCAATTTTCTTACTCTGATAGCACTTTAAACATTCTCACTTTGTAATTAGAATTATTAATGCAACTTGTTACACTAAAATCACCCATTTATTTATACATAAACCCTTAAACATGCAATAGATTCGTTAGCAGACAACATGAGCGGGCGAAGCCGTTGGCATCAAAATGGCGAATAGGTCAGTTCCTAGTTATAGTAGCCTTAGAATTACCAGCGGAAGAGTGAAAGAGGAGAAAAGATTACGCATTAACACTTGCCGACACCTACTTTTGGTATAGCTTTTAATCATCTCCTGAAGCACAAACACTAACACATTCTTATGTAAAATAGTTAATCGTAAAAAAATCCTTAAATTCTTTCATAGAAATGGTGTACAAATTCATAAATCTGGTGATAAGAGTGTAACATCCTGGATTTTAAATCAATTTCTAGTTTACTCTTAATTAGCAGTAAACTTAATTAAGTTTTGCAAGGAATTCAAAATTTCACTAGCTATAGGTAAATCAATATATAAATCATAGTTCAACTAGTAAATTTTTTTATAAATTCTTAAATTCATTTGGGAGTTACCCCTAGAAGGGTGCCCTCTACTCCCTTTAAGTGATGCTACAGAGTTTGACTAATTATGCATTACTTAAAATATTAGGTGAAATTTCAGAAACGATACATCCTCCGAAGGGTATCACTGTGTGTTAGGGTGGGGCGAAAAATAAAAATTTTTTCAGATCAACTTCTAATAGTTGCCAAAAGTTGTCTTTGGTGATAGTTAGCTTTTGTGCAAATTTTGAGAAAAATCGGTTAATATCTTCAGGGGGCGCTACCATCGCAAAAGTTTTATCATAGCTTTTATAGGGATTTTATGGTTAAAATATGAAAAACAATGCCGTTAACTAATCTCATTGAATTTTTTACTCTTAAGATATACTCGGGCATTCAAATCATATGAAATAATTCACAAAAATTGTTTTATATGTTATATTTATATTTTAAGCATCTTAAAAAGGAACAAAACAGTGAAAAATAGTGATTTTTAAGACAATAATAAGTAAAAACCGAATTTTTTTTTTTACAAAATCTAACATAAAAATTATAAAACTGCAAACATATGACAACATTAAACAGCATTACTTAAAAATAAATGAAATATGTTTTTAAAAATATGTACAAATGTACAAAACGTACATAATACGAAAATTTTATGTGTCACAGTTTGAGCTTTCACAAAAAATCTTTTTTTTTCAAATAAAGGGCCTTTAACCGTGCACGAACGAAACCATCCCTCGTTTCTATTCCATCTATGGTCAGTGATGCATCCGTCACCAACTTCACGCTGTGTTCCACGAATTGAATGATACAAATAAATGTCCACATGTTTCAAAGAAAATGGGGAACATCTTCGGTTTTCACCGTGTAGCTTGTCTTCAGATGGCATCATTATTATAGGAGGTTCTGTTATAAGCACATTTTCACACTGCTAATTTATCAAGTCTGCATAAGTCAGAAGAAAAGTTAATCTCAAAAATGACAAAAGTGTGGATGGCATTACTATACACAGAATTGGTGTTTCTTACTCTTAAAATTTGACGAGCAACTAACTGCCGTACATGCCTTCGATCAGCATTTAACATTGCCAGCAAATTTTTTCCAGTGTATACAAAAAAAAAAAGCTATTTTCTGAATAACTGGCTCGATGACATGTAACAGGGTGCCTGGTAAATAATGCGACTAGTAGAATAACTTGCCACAAGTTTCGTGCACCATCCTTGCATGATGAGTTGCACTTTATGAGAAACCAGCAAGGTGCACATTTAACAATGGCTGAAACTAGCATTTTTAAGTTTGCTGTTGGATATTCTGTCCCGATGTTCAAGCGCAAATTTGATTGACTGTCATGAGTCATCAAGAATGACTCCAGGAACTAGGTACTGTTCCAGAAAGATGTATGGAGCGGTTGGCACTAATAACGGCTTCAAATATTTCCAGTAAATATTTCTGGTCTGTTCTTAGGTCAGCTCAGTCGATAGTTGGCATGTTTTGCATATTGTGCTCAACTGCCTCATATTTCACTATAGTTAGAGATTTGCAGCCTGTCAACATTTTGCCAATAGAACCGCTGAACTCACAGGGACCAGTTGTACATCCATCTGAGTATTCTACTAAGTGGAGAAGAAGCAATTTACTGCCATGAAGCTGACACATTAACCACTGCAATGGCCTATTAAAAATGTTTCAAGACGTTATATTTAGCCACCTTTGCTAATAACAGAACTTCCCATAACAATGATACCATCTGAAGACGAGCTACATGACTTGAAAAACGAAGATGTTCTCCATTTTCTTCGAAACATGTGAACATTTACTTGTCATACTCAATCCGTGGAATCTAGCGTAAAGTTGGTGACGGATGCATCACTGACCATAAGTGGAATAGAAACGAACGATGGTTTCGTTCGTGCACGTTTAAAGGCTCGAAAGGAACTGCCTTTCTTTGAAAATAAAAAAAGATTTTTTGTGAAAGCTCAAACTGTGACACTTTTTAAAAACATATTTCATTTATTTTTAAGTAATGCTGTTTTATGTTGTCATATGCTTGCGTTTCATAATTTGTATATCACATTTTGTACAAAAAAAATCAGTTTTTTTTAATATTGTCCTAAAAATCACTATTTTTCAGTTTTGTTTCTTTTTAAAATACTTGAAATATAAATATATCATGTAAAATAATTTTTGTGAATTATTTCGTATGCTTTGAATGCATGAATATATCTTATGCGTAAAAAAATGCAATGAGATTAGCTAACGGCATTGTTTTTCATATTTTAACTACTAGCTGCGTGGCCCGGCGTTGCACGGGCTTTAATGTAGTGAAGGCAGTTTGAGAAAACTACTCGCCGCCAAGGTGCCTCACCTTTAAAAGTAGTGAGGAAAGTTTAAACAACCTACTCGCCGCCAAGGCGGCTCGCCTTTAAAGTAGCGAGGAAAGTTTCAAGAAACCACTCGCCGCCAAGCCGGCTCGCCTTTAAAATACCAAGAAAAATTTTAAAATACTCCCCGCTAAAGCGGCTCGCTAAAGAGCTTTCCTGCATCAAAAAGTCAATCGAATTATTTACACATAAAAAAGACCTAGCTGCGTGGCCTGGCGTTGCACGGGCTACCTCAGTAAAAATGTACTACACAACACAATACCCAATATAAAAATACCACGCATTTTTATTATGTGTTTAGATAAGTACCCATGTTGTACTAAACCATGACAAATCAAATTATTTAGATTAGTAACTATATGCAACCATTAAAAAAAGTTAGACTCATTTGAAGCCAACGTATATATGTGATACATAAGGAAAAAAACGTTAAAAGAATAATTAAACATTACTCAATATAAAAATACTATGCAATTAAATTATTTGTTTAGTACCAATGATACAAAGTAGTAAAAACGTTACAAAAATATGATGAATCATATTATTTACTTAGATAAGTAACTATCTTAAATCATTAAAAAATAAATAAATAAATAAAATAATATTTGACTCATTTGAAATCTACTTACATACCTATTGCATAAGAAAAAAAAAAAGTCAAAAGAATAAGAAAACAATAGCAGTACGAAACAAAAACGATATCGCCAATATCTGCGGTCTTCCCCACTATTTTTTTTAAAATTAAAAGGCACGTTTGTTGTCAAATATCAAATTGCTACAATATGTCACAATTAAATATTAAAGGCTAAAATCTTTGCAATTGTACCGAACTAAAAGGAATTATTTGCCTTGTTAGAATCATCATAGGAGAGCCTAGAAACGCAGTAAAATAAAATGCTTGTAAGAAACGAAATGAAGAAAAGGGAGCCAACAATGAATTTAAAAGATGTCGGCATAGTAACCCAATAAAACGTTAATAGTTTGATCAGGAAAGAGGTTTCCGAACTCAAAGTTCAAGCGCTTGTATCTTTTTTTCTAGTGGAGATAAAAGCTTGGTTCTTCGACTGTAAGTCGAATCAATTCTGGGGTTAAAAATATCGCTCTATCCAATGGCGTAAAAATCAAAACTGTGGAATAATTAGTTTATTTTTTATTGATGGTTTTAATGAACCAAGTATTGCAAGAAATCGGGTGAAGCCTTGCAAAAGGCAAGTTTAAAAATTGAATAACTCGTGCTGTGTTTAAGTTAGAGAATCGGAACAAACTGCATAGGACGGACAAAATTTTTCTGCTTCCAACGATGTGTAACATTAATATGTGCAAGTAATTTTTAACCCCAGTATTCGGCGATTTATGAGAAAATTGCCTTGAATTAGAATAAAAAACGAACCGCTTATCGAATCTTTTCAAATTATAGCCTAAAGTCTTTCTGGATAAATGGACTATTCAACACAAAAAGAATTTTTCAAATCGAACCAGTAGTTCCTGAGATTAGCGCGTTCAAACAAACAAACAAACAAACAAACTCTACAGCTTTATATATTAGTAAAGATTAACTATAAAATCCCTATAAAAGCTATGGTAAAACTTTGCGATTGCAGCGCCCCCTGAAGATATTAACCGATTTTTCTCAAAATTTGCACAGAAGCTAACTATCACCAAAGACAACTTTTGGCAACTATTAGAAGTTGATCTGAAAAAAATTTTACTTTTCGCCCCACCCTACTGTGTGTCTGCCGGCGCAAATGCGCTCGTAGATGCTACATTTTAAGAAATTAGTGCTCTATTTTTGACATATTAATAAAGACTATAAGCATACTTTTTTTGCTAATCCTGTTGATATTTTTGTCCAGTCAAGTTGCTTCAATTTATGAAATGTATATATTTTATTATACCTTCTGCGCTTATTATGTTAACCATTTAAAAAAAAAAAAGGCTGATTCGTTCTGTCTAAACTTTGCCTGAGTTTCAAAACGTTTTAAGAATCCTTTGTCACCGAAAGTTTACTTCAGACGCATTATCGAAGTAGTTTCTGCCATTTTTGTTTTAACTTGTGCTTAAATGTATCGATATTTAATATTATGGATTGGATGCTACATTTTAAGAAATTAGTGCTCTATTTTTGACACATTAATAAAGAGTAAAAGGATACATGTTTTGCTAATCCTTTACTTGTGCCATACGATAAAAATTTTCATGCTCGTGCTCCCTGCCACATATATTAACCTTTTATTTTCTTTCAAAAAAGAGGAAAATATCTGTGTTCTAAATTTTATTATTGGAATTTATTTGTAGACATCTCTTTTAGGATGGATATCGATTAGAATAGTACGTAATGTGCAGGTGAAATATTGGCTGGTGTAATTTAATATTTTTCGTATCGAAACCAATATTAATAACAAATTGCATTTCACCATTATTGCAAAGTAATCCTGTGAATCCGTTTTTGCAATTGCATTTTGTTGCATTGTTCTCGTCATCCCATGCACAGTTACCGTTTGGTCCACATTCATGTTCATCGCAAGGATCTAAAAAAAGAGGTATGGAATAGAAAAAAATATATATTGATTTTTGTACAAATGGTTCTTTAAAAACCTTAAAGCAAGCCAAAGTTGTAGTATTTTTTTAATTTTTTTTTGTAAAATACGTTTTCTTTTATTTGCTGGAAAATTTAAACTGCAACGTGAAAATTTGATATTTTTGTCCAGTCAAGTTGCTTCAATTTATGAAATGTATATATTTTATTATACCTTCTGCGCTTATTATGTTAACTATTTAAAAAAAAAAAGGCTGATTCGTTCTGTCTAAACTTTGCCTGAGTTTCAAAACGTTTTAAGAATCCTTTATCACCGAAAGTTTACTTCAGACGCATTATCGAAGTAGTTTCTGCCATTTTTGTTTAAACTTGTGCTTAAATGTATCGATATTTAATATTATGGATTGGATGCTACATTTTATGAAATTAGTGATCTATTTTTGACATATTAATAAAGACTAAAAGGATACATGTTTTGCTAATCTTTTACTTGTGCCATTCGATAAAAATTTTCATGTTCGTGCTCCCTGCCACATATATTAATCTTTTATTTTCTTTCAAAAAAGAGGAAAATGTCTGTGTTCTAAATTTTATTATTGGAATTTATTTGTAGACATCTCTTTTAGGATGGATATCTATTAGAATAGTACGTAATGTGCAGGTGAAATATTGGCTGGTGTAATTTAATATTTTTCGTATCGAAACCAATATTAATAATAAATTGCATTTTACCATTATTGCAAAATAATCCTGTGAATCCGTTTTTGCAATTGCATTTTGTTGCATTGTTCTCGTCATCCCATGCACAGTTACCGTTTGGTCCGCATTCATGTTCATCGCAAGGATCTAAAAAAAGAGGTATGGAATAGAAAAAAAAAATGTACTAATTTTTGTACAAATGGTTCTTTAAAAACCTTAAAGAAAGCCAAAGGTGTGGCATTTTTTTTTTTTTTTTTTTTGTAAAGGATCATTCCATAGAAATGTCAACCTCAGCCTAAAAAATAAAAGTACCTTAAAGACTTAACTGTGACCTATAATTTTATTCAACATACTTTCTAGTATATGAATCTAGTAAAAATTTTGAAAAATCCTTTTTGGTGTTTATATTGGAGCTCTGTAAGTACATGGCTGCAGAAAAGTCTTAGTAAACGCTAAAAACATTGGTCATTGTTTTCGTGCATATTGTTAGAATTTCTGTGAATTTTAAGAAGAACTGCGTTTTTTATGAACGTTTGGAGTTATATATGATTGAATTAACAGCTTTTTTCATTCAGTTTATAGGATAAGCATTTTAATTATCTTCATTATTTCACTTTCTTATTCTATGTTACGTTAGTCACAAAAATGCAATGTTTTCTATTTTAAAACTGAACTAAAAATAATTAAGTACCATAGCTATTTATTTTCTTATGTCTGTATCATATCTACTTGAAAATCCAAAAATATTTATTTTAGATATATTTAATAGAAAAATATTAGTGTGACTAACGTAACATTTTAGGTGTGTGACTAACGTAATAGTTTGAATGTGACTATCGTAACAGTTTGAATGTAACTATGGTAACAATTAAAAAAAAGATTAATGTAGCTTAAAGCTTAACTATTTTAGTGTTTATTTAAATTTCCAGTTTAGAGTAAATAAATAGATCAAATTAATTTGAAATATTTGAGGCAAAATAGCTTCTTTGACTGCTTCAGAACGGAAAAGAAGAAGTCGGGCGAATCAGAGCCTCTATAAAATTCGGATGAAAGAGATATGACAAAAACATTGATGCGTTCGTTACAAAAAAAAACGCAATTTCGGGTATGAAGTTAAAAGAGGAAGAAAAAGAAGCCTCAAAATAATTAATAAGTAAGATGCAAAGAAACAAACTACTATTTCCTACATATCTGCAGAATCCTTTTTTCTCACAAGGCAAGCACTGGAAAAGGCAACGAAGAAATATAGAAAAAAGTTTTAGCCAACAGTCCCTGAAAGTTATATCTATCCAAAAGCTGGCATCAGTGTTACACGGGTGCTTTACGGTATCAATTTATGATACCGTGAGTGATATACAGGTACCAATTTGATATGGTGATCTAATTCATTAGTGGTTAGTACATTGCGTGAAAGGAATTAATTAAAACTTCACCAGAATCTCACTATTTAAACCAAGTTGAATTATATTATAATATGTGCATTCATAATGTTTAAATTCCTAAATTAATATATATCATGCAATAGACAAATAATCACACTTTGATTTAAATTACTTAATTTTATTTTAACAATTTAAACATCAAGATAATAAATGAAAGTAGCTACTTAAATTTAAATGTAAAATATGGCCATAATGAAAATATAAATTTATGTACTCACAAGAACCAACACCTAAAACATATTCAATGAGTCCATTCGTAATGGCATGTAGATTCGTGGTTTCAGTCCTTTTGGAAAGTTCTATCTAGACAATGCCATGTAGATCCGTAGTTCAAGTCTTTCAGACAGTAGAAAGTTCTAGATAAAGCAGTGCAGATTCGTGGTTTTTGTGCACATCATCACCACTAGATGCCATGTTGATTCCACATTTTGAAGGTCAATTTGTCTTCCCAAAAGTTCAGAGACTTCCACATCGGAATTTATAGGTGAATTAAATTGCATTCGCACTTATGAGGAAACATAGATTAATTGAATTTCTAGACTAATAAATAAGTGTCGTTCCTTCTTCAAAACATTTTTTTCTAGTAAAAGACAAAACTTCTGCGGCTGAGCAATCAGGTAAAAAAAAGAGAAGATTCTAGGGGCTGAGGCCACCCCCAGCCCCCAGCAAACGTAAAAAATCTACTGGCAAGCTCAAACAGCAAGCCTTAGCGCAAAAGGCCAGCGTCCCATAAATCTTCCAAAAACGTGAACTAAAACTACCGCTCAGTCCCTGATTGGCTATCAGTCCCTGATTGGAGTTTGCCAAACCAGAAAGGAAGAATTCATCCGGTAAACAGGAAGTTGTGTGCGAATAAGGGAACCGCTCACCTTCTCATACTTAACAGTTGTGGCTGTTAGGCGTTAAGAGGATGCTATAAGGTTTTGCCTTGTAGCAATCAGGTATAACAGTTAATATAGGAAGTCCTAAATCCCATAGACACTCGTTAAGTTTGTCAGATAATACAAAACAATAAGTCCTCTAATTTTATAATAATGTGATAATTTCGCGAATTTTTTCCCACAAGAAAGATGTTAAATCTGTAAAGAACTTTGTTGCCAACAAGAGAAAGAAGCTACAAAAGGGTTTGCCCATGCATAACTTAGGAGAAATCTATCTACTGTATAAAAATATTAATAAGAATGAAGAAACTGGTTTTGAAAAAAATTGCGAGTTAACTCTAGGAAGTTCAAACATTGGGCTCAAAAGATCAAAAATGAGAGAAACAGGTCAAAGATTTGAATGGGCCAAACCTGATAATATTCAGTTTGCAAAAGCTAAATTTTCTTTAACAGACTCAATTAAGTTAAAAGGGAGCCTTCCATTTACAATTTCTTACCCCAGAATAAATAAATAAAAAAATACATAAAATTATTAAAATAATAATAAATATATAAATAAATAAAAATATGCAACATAATAAGTTTTAAAAAAGGAAAAAGTAATGTAATTATCAATAATATTAGCCGAAATAATTTTTTTTAAATTTATCTATTGTTTGTTATTCGATGGTTACGTTAGTCACGTTACGTTAGTCACACTCCATTTTCAGCAAAAGTGACACTTAAGACTAAAAAAATTCAAAATTTAATAAATGTGCTACATGTTTTTAAAAGCTAACATTCCATATTTTTCAAATATATCAGTCAATTGTTAGCACTTGCTTAACTTTCAGAAATTTTTACCTCATAACATGAACATTATTTTTCAAGGTTGCAAAAATGTTACGTTAGTCACACTGCTATTTTGGTTGAAAAAATATCTGTTGTCAGTAATTTTATTTTAAATTTTTAGCAGAAATAATACATGTACACCATCTACATTACCAATTCACCAACACAACAAAAAATTATTTTTTATCCCTTAAGTTACAGGTAAAATGAGTTATAAAATCAGCTCTGAATGTTACGTTAGTCACGATGGAATGACCCTAAAATATGTTTTTTTTTTTATTTGCTGGAAAATTTAAACTGCAACGTGCCAGTTCGCGAACTGGCTAGAGGCGATCGGTCAAAGTTAGAAAAAAAAGGTAGTGCCACATGTTGTGTGTCATGACCTTTTTCACATGTCACATTTTGTGCTTGTTTACCATAATGCTAATGATTATCTGCCACAGAGCAGGAGCGGATACAGAAATAACTTTTGTGGGGGGCCCAGAAAAGTAAAAAGTGCTTCCCCCCTACATTTTTTATAAAAAAAATTCTCACAAAGTTCCTTTAAATAAAAAAAAAGGGGGGGGGGTACATAAAGTCAATTGATCTACTTTAAAGTGCAGAGGGATTACATACGTGTACTAATTTACTTCGAATGTGTGGCGGAATTTTTTTTTTTTTAACATTTTAAGCCCATCAACTATTAAACCAGTGGTTCCCAGCACGGAGACGATTGCTCCTAAAGGGCGATTAGACTCCTCAAAGAGGCGGTAAATTCTTAAAGGACGATGGGTATTTAGAGGAGAAAAACAGTAGAAATAAAACTAGCGAAAACCGAAATTTTAAAAATGTAGGAAACCGGTTGTTCAGAGTTGATCGGAGTGTCTTGAGCTAGGTGGCGTCTTCTGATGACATTAATTAACGAAGAAATTAATTAAAAACCTTAAATATATATTTCGCGCTTTTTGAATTCGAATAAAACTAATTGAACTTGAAATTAAAGTTCAAGAGCTTCCTCCTTGCACCTAGGATGAACCTTAGGAAGTATTTTGTCATTTATTGCTAATTTTATAAATTTTCAAATTGTCAATTTGTTTTAATGCAAATTTTTAGTTTCAACGATTTTAGTTCCCCCAGAGTCTAGTGTAGAAAATAAAATAATATTTCTCGAAAAATGTACTGCTGTTTTTTGAAAAGTACGTCGAAAATTTTAGATGTTTCCCTTCAAATGCTTCAGTTATATATCAGTTTACTTTGTGAGAGGAAAAAAGAATAAAGGTATTTTTAGTTTAGAAGTGATTGGTTATAATTGCTTTATTGAGTACATTTCACTTCAAATTAAAGTTAGGTACTTATATTTTTAATAATATCGATGTTCACTTGGGTCAACTTATTATTTTTTTAGAGTAAGGGGGGGGGGGAGGCGCGATAGGCGTCGGTCAGCGTCTTGAAGGAGGCAATGAGCTCGAAAAGGTTGGGAAACACTGTATTAAAAATTATGTCAAATGATTCGATATTATTTAACCTAATTACTAAATGATGCACGGTATTATTTAGAAACAACTGTCAATATGATTTAAAACAAAAAACTATCAAAACGAAATTGTCGCTTTTTTCCATCGCAAATGAATTAATGAATGAATCGTGATATACAGGGTGTCCACTCCTATCGTGGACCAATAGCTAATTTCTAAACCGTTAGAGATAAGCATATAGTTCATTTAGGAAAAAATCTCTAAATTACGAAAGGAATTTTGAGTCTATTCAATGTTTTTCAAAAAATCAAATTTTGAAAGAGTTACGAAATTTAAATTTTTATACAGCCCCCCCCCCCCCTCCCAGTCCTATCAATCATATTTAGTAAAACATTCTTGACACTGTAACGTTTAAAACTAAAAAAAAATACTGTTCTACCACAAAAATGGACCGAGTTATGACGTTTTGGAAAGTCAAGATTTTGCATTATTTCATGACGCCATCGAGAGATCACTTAAGGGACCGTATGCGAAATCCTTCAAAATCTTGATTTTTCAAAACGTCATAACTCGGTCAATTTTTGTGGTAGAACAGTGATTTTTTTTAGTTTTAAACGTTACAGTATCAAGAAGGTTTTACTAAATATGATTGATAGGACTGGGGGCTGTATAAAAATTTAAATTTCGTAACTCTTTCAAAATTTGATTTTTTGAAAAACATTGATTAGACCCAAAATTCCTTTCGTAATTTGGAGATTTTTTCCTAAATGAACTTATCTCTAACGGTTTAGAAATTAGCTATTGGTCCACGATAGGAGTGGACACCCTGTATATTATGTACCATCGATTTCGCAAACCCAGAGTTGAATGTATTCTTTTACTCTTAACCCCTGATTGCTATATTATTCCCATAGCAAACCAAAGTGATTTTATTCAAGTATGCTGTGCATGAGCTTTTTTTAAAGACATTCAGTGAACTCTCACTTATGCTCCTGCCATAGGGACCAACAGAAAAAGGCGCATAAGTGAGAGAGACGTATAAGTGAACAAGCCTATTTAAAGAACTAAAACTCAACATAGGTTCTAATGAAAGAGTGAATAAGAATGTTTCACTAGAAAACGGACATACTACGTACTACAGTTTGGCAATTACTATAACGTAACTATAATGATTAAGAGAAAACAAAAGTTGTAGCATACTAAGGCTCGACCGATGCATCAGCCAGGCCGATGCATCGGCGCCGATGGTTGAAATTTTTTCCATCGGCCATCGGCATCGGCCGCCGATGCTAACATGGGAAAAACATCGGGCCATCGGCCTCAAAAATATCTAAATGCCGATGCAAGGCCGATGTTTTTTTTTTTTTTTTTTTTAAACTTTTCTTAAGAGGGAATTCTATTTTCTCTATTTTTTACTTCACAATTAAAAATATGTTCTGCATGTGTCTTGAAATCGGGCAATCAAACGGGACTAATACAGTTCTGGGTTTTGGAGTTTTCCGTATCGGGCAGATACCGAAATTTTCGCAATACAGCAGACACTTTCCGAGTGATCGCTTTGATGCGAGTATTGAGAATTACAGTGAAACCTTCGAATAACGGAACCAGAAGTTTTGTCCGTTATTGGGAGGTGTTCGCTATTAGGGAGGATTATGCACTGTTAAAACAACAATTTCAAAATTGACGAAAAAATGCTCGTTTTTGACAACATGCAACCTTTAATATGGCTCCGACGACTTGGTGTTCAAAATTGAAACACACTAGTACTCGGGTTTGAAACCTTTCACCTACTCGGAAGTGAAGTAAATGTGCTCAGTTTTGAGTAATAGAAACTCGTTATTGAGCATGTAATGGGTTCCAAAATGAGTATATAACGAGTTGTGTGTTCATTTATGAGCAAGTAATATTTTCAAAAATGAGTATTAACAGAGTAGTTACGTACTCATTTGTGAGTATGTAATGAGTTTCAAAAATGAGTGTAAACCGAGCTAAATGTACTCAATTTGGAGCATGTACTACTTTCAATACTGAGTAATACCCAAGATCTTTGTACTCATTTCTGAGTGTACCGTAATTTCAAATATGAATATTTACTGAGCTGCATGTGCCCGTTTCCGAGTATACAGCAATTTCAAAGACGAGTACGAACTTCACTATACGTACTCGCTTTTGAATTCATCTTATTTCAAACATGAGTATTGGTTGAGCTACATATACTCATTTTTGAGCAGATCACAGTTTCGATAATGAGCTGTAAGTACTTTTTTTGGAGTGCACTGCTTACTCTATGATGTTCCCTTTTTCTTATTATTGTATTCACAGTTGGCAGAATGTTATTACTTTCTTTTTGTAAGTGGCAGGCACAGGTGGAGTAGCATCTCTCATTGTCTTACCCAAGAGATGCAATTCCACCCGTGCCTGCTAAAAATACTCGTCCATCTTTTCTTATCATTGTCTTTACACTTGTAAAAGTTACATCCTGAAATAAAACAAAAGCAATGCAATCACAAACGAGTACTTACACTGCTGAAACAATTTATGAAATTCATAGAACATGTGAAATGCGTTTTGAATTAATAATTGCTTTGTAATTAAAAATGCTAAATTAAGAGCTTAAAATTATTAGACTTCATTCGTATATGAATGTATCATGAAACAAAAACAAAACTAATGTAATTTCAAAATCTTTTTATTGCAAAACTTGTAGTATTTTCAGCATTGAATTGCAACAATTTTTGCTTTCAATAAAAATATAAATACATGAAAATATTGTTACAAATCTTGTAAATAGTTGTTGTTTTTCCTGCCTTGCATCATTTTCATTAGTTTTGGTTTTATCTGACGTCATGTTGCAAAAGTATCTGAAGATATCACTTTTATCACTTGTATACCGGCCCCGTAACACTTTGTAGTTTTTACACTTGCCCTAACTTTAATAAGCGTGAAGAAATTTTCGCTCGGAGTGGTGTTTTTCTTTTTATTTCTAGCGTTTTCTTGAATGAATTGTTTAAAGTTATGAATGATTTGGAATATTCCAGATATTACTAGAAAGTTGTCGGGAATTCTTTCCGTGTATAAATAGCTGGCCTTGACACAATCGTATTTTTTTT